>JAQZBX010008138.1:17462-48880 GCA_029593785.1 Cabassous unicinctus | reverse complement strand
AACTATAGGCCATGGTTGGTAGCAATGCTTCAATATGCGTTCACCAATTTTAACAAATGTACCACCCTAATGAAGAATGTGGTTAATGGGAAAAGTGTAAGAGGGGGAGTGAGTGAGGTATCTGGGAATCCCCAATATTTCTTTTTTTTTTTAAAGATTTATTTATTTATTTATTTATCCCCCCCTTGCTGCTTGTGCTGCTGTGTCCATTCGCTGTGTGTCTTCTCCGTGTCTGCTTATCTTCCCCTTGCTGTGAGGTCCCGCCGCATTAGCCCCTCGCGGGCCAGCCTGCCCTCACAAGGAGGCCCCGGGAAGCGAACCCGGGGCCTGACACATGGTAAACGGGGGCTCTATCGGTCGAGCCACACCCGCTTCCTGTTGTGAGGGCTTGCTGCCATCAGCCCACTAGGCTGCGCGGGCCGGCCTGCCCTCACAAGGAGGCCCCGGGAAGCGAACCCGCGGCCTCCCATATGGTAAACGGGCTCTATCGACTGAGCCACTCCCGCTTCCCAAAATATATTTTTAAAAATAGAGAAATCAAACATGTAATAGACTGTTAATATATACAGATATTTTCAGTTAGTATAAAGAATTAAAGATATTTGTCAGAATTCAGGACCACTAATTGCCAGGACAAGGTAAAAGCTAACTTTTATAGTTTTTAGATTTCTATTTCAAATTGCTAGTTTAAAATAATGTGTTGCAAGTCAGTTAATTAAAAAACATTAAACTATCTTTTAAAATCAAAATTGATATTAAAAAAAGAAAAAGTAACTCTGATGGTCTGCAACAAAAGAAAGATGAAATAAACTGCTAACTATGGAGAACAGTGTAGTAAGACTATAAGTCTACTTGTTTTCTTTTATATGGAAGCCCAGGATTTGACCCATGTTTGTCACGCAGGCTGATTCTCTTCACGTAGCTGCCATCATCAGCTGCTACAAGGAAAGACAAGACCTTCCAGCCTGCAGCTCTGCCACCCAAAGTGAAGAAATCGCCTCAGTGGAAGGCCAGTGCAGGCAGGAAGGAATAAAGGGATATAAATAAAAAACTTTTCTCCTATACAATTTCACCCGAAAGTAGAGGAAAATTAAACCTGACCTAATTAAATCTTTGTAAAGCTTTAAATTATAAGCATTTTTAATGTGAATCCATTATGGATTAAATTTATAAAGCATTTGAGATATATTTTAACTGGTATATGATTCACCTGCATTCACCTAAGACAATTTATTAGACTCTACAACATGGTACCTACCATCACAAGATTTAAATCTTCAGACATTTATCTAAAGTAATATGTTAAACTTTTATAACAATTACATGTATAAAATTCTGAGACTAACTCCAGACTATGAGAAAAATCTTACTTTTAAAAAATAAATATTTTCAGGCTTACAAAAAAGTTGCAAAAATAGTCAAAGACAAAGAATTCTAATTACCTGCACTCAGATTCCTCATTTTTATTGTATCTGTTCTACCCATATATATTTATATATGTACATCTATATATATAAATTTTAAGTCTCTTGAAAACAGCTTCAGAGAAAAATTGAGCTGTGGATATTAATATGGAAAAACATTATGAAAGTGATGTAAAAAATTTGCTCTCGCCATCTTTCTTCATTCAGAAATGCAGTGGCTCATATGAAAATAAATAACATATGTTGAAAACACATCATCTAAGTTCCTCATAGCATTCATCAAAGAATTCTGATGACCTTCACAGGGTAACGTCCTTTAAAAAATGATTTAGGCTCAGCACTTTTAATGTTTCAAATCTGAAAAATCAAGATAACTAGCAAAGTTAACACCAAATCAACCACAAATTTGAGACATACATCAAACTATTTTGTTACCTGGAGAAACAAAACTAGATATAACAGAAAATGGAAGGAAAAAATGAACATGGATGGACAATTCAGGCCCAGGCTTCCTCTACATGGTAAGTACATGTGGCTGGAGCATCTTTTCTTCACATGACTTTCACCCATTCTCAATAAAACAAAATAATAGGGAAAGGTTTATCTACAAGTAAAAAGATGGAATTATTGTGCTTAACTCTTAAAGCTATTCTCCTCTGTCAACGTAAAAAAAAAATGGATTTTAACAAATTTTCCTATTTATGATAAGTACATGAAAAATAAACTGGAATACAAAGTTTTTTAAATTAAAACCAAAGAAAAAGCTCTATCAGCTTAGCTGACTAACTTAAGAAAACTATAAAACTATATATTTACTTTTCAGAATTAGTAATTGACTACACTTTTAACCACTTTTGGTTCCATATAAGAAAAACAAACAAGTAATTTGCTTTACTTTTCCCAGACATTCTCTATTCAGTCTTCCTTCATTTTACAGCACTCAATTGCTACATTGATGTTTTATCACTCAATTACATTCTTCACAGATTTTTCAAAACCCGTCTTACCCTCAATCTTCCAAAATGCTTTGAGTTAACTTGAAAACGTATTTAGTATAGCCCATGTCCTCCTGAAAGGACTTGAGGAAGCAAAGATGATAAATAAGCATGCAACATCAACCACGATTTATAAAGCCACAAAACTATTCACAAAAAGATACAGATAAAACTTCTCAGTGTTTACTGATAATAGTCAAGAAAAAAGCACATAGGCTTTGTAGTTAAGCACTTGGTGTAGAAGGTTTCATACATATTAGTATTAGACTATGATGATGATGATGACAATGATGATATAAAGGTGGCATGATCTGATTCAATTGTTTTCAATCTTTTAGAAACCTTTACTTGAGACAAAATCACATACAGAAAACCGGTATATAAAAGAAAAACATATAGAAAAGCACACTGAATCAAAGCTGCTTTTCAGCTTCAGAGCGGTAGGGACAGGCCTACCCTCTCACCCACTGCGCCTCCTGAAGGTCCAGGAGACACCTCTGAAGAACCCCTATGGCTCTGAGGAGCAGAATTTAAAAATTACTGGTTTAACCGATTAGAAACTATTTGGAAAAACTGAATTTAACTACTGAAGTTCAGTCTGGCCTTGGACACTACTTTGGCTTTTAATTTACTTTTCTGTATAAAATGAGTATGCTAATAATGAACTATAAACTATAGAAGCCCAAGGACTCATAATTTTAAAGGCTAGAGAGAATCTCAACCCCTTCACATTTTAGATGAGGAACCGAGGATTAAAGAGGTTAAGTAATCTGCCCAAGTTCTGAACCCTTGTCAGCAGGAGAACTGAGAACCCAGGACGGGCTGCTTTTGACTCCACTATATGCCCTTCTGTATGTTAGAAAGTTCAGAATCTCATCTTTAAAATATGAGAAGAGATCACTTTATCTACAAAGATAGGCCTTGCACTGAATTAGTAAAGTCTCTATTGGCATATATGCAGTCTGAATTTAAAAACAACTATACTCTATAATGCATAACTGCTATCAAATAAAATAATTAACAAGTAAGAAATTATAAAATAATTTCACTTGTATTACAAAATGCAAAAATTAGAAAAGCTAATTTGGTTTTAAATAACAAATGCAACTTTTCTCAGAATAAAAAAATTAGGAAAAAACACAAACTACATTTATTGCATATATAATGTAAGGAAATAAGGTGTCGTAATTCTAAAGACTATTATTTTTTAAATTGCACTGAAATCAGAAAAGAAATGGGAAAAGTACCTTTCATTTTTCTCCAAAGATTATACAGATCAAAAGAGTTACTGCTATTAAATTACAAAGGGCAATAATTTTGCATTTGGAAAAATGGCAACAGCTAATAAGTACATAACAACATTCAGTAATAGCCAAGGCACAGAAAAGTCAGGAAGCTCATTCCTTTCTGAATCACACCCCCCTAAAACCTCTGCATATATCTTCTGAAAAAAGCAAACATCTTATTGCCTATGAAAATCCAAAAGTTTTTTTAAGGGTTCAATTATTCCTGGGAAAAATATATCAAATATAATATAAATACCAAATATACTATGTATGAATAGTTACTTTAGGAAATCCAACCTCTGAAAATAAAATTAATACATTTAAGGTATGAGAATGGAATATCATATGAAAATTACCTTAATAACTTACAATAAACTACTTAAGAAATTAAAATATTAGGAAGAACATTACCTTCTCCCCTTTATGAGCATGAAGAAACACACAATGCAGGAATGAACAACTAAATCTTCATCTCAAGATTAAGGAAGATTCCCTATAATGAAGAAGCAAGTAAAAGAAACTAGGATTTGTATTTGCATGTCCCTCACTTAACCAACCTTTAGCCGGTGGAAAAGGGTGAGAAGGAAGTGCATCTGAACAGAGTTCCAGTGGAAACTGCAAAAGTTCTTCATTGTCTGTAGAGGCTTGAAAGGCAAGAAAAACACATGTTATTTAGTAACGATGTATTATTATTTTTTAAAAATTAAGAACGTGTGACAGCAACACACATACAGGTACACACACATACATTTTTTTCTGAGTTATTCTGATATTTTCTTCTTGTTTTCTCCCACCAGTACCCTACATCTGTATGATGTTGACAGTGGTGTTACCTTCCCTTCCAAAACTATTGTGAGATTTAAAAAGATTACTGTAAATCACTTAGCACAGTACCTTGCAAATAAAAAGCACTCAACACTTTTTACCTTACCAGTTCCCTGAAACTTAAACCAATTATTATCTATCTTCTTTGATAAATACATGAAAACGTAACCTTTTATTTTAATACATTTAGCTATTTGATATTAATTCAGTGCTCAAATCTTATCAATGGCATACATGTAGAATGTAAGCAACTTTAAAAATTTTACACTAAAACCTAATAATTGTGAATACTTCATTTAGGCAGAAAGTCATTTAGACTAAAGTATAGTATCCGCCCCCCTCCTTTTTTTCCCAGAACACATAATAGGTGTCTCATAATTTGAATTTCTTTGGAATATATTAAAAAATGGTATTTCCTAATCTTAACTATATTTAAGGACATCTCTGAGATCTGTTGAATGCTATGGGACCTTTCCTGAGAAAAATGAAAAGGCACACAGTTTGCTTACTACATTAGTGGGTTCGCATATGCTCTGACACCCTCCCCACAGACCCTAGGAAGGAACACTTGAATTACTGCAGAATTAATATGCTATAATCTGAGTCTATGAAAACAGCAGCATTCCCTACATAAATTCTAGGCAGTCACTTATCCATGTGTGAAAAATATCAAATCAGCTGTAAACTTATCCACAGTTTTTTTGATAATGATGACCACAAAGGGGTAATCTCTCTTCAAGAAACAATCATTTACTTAATCTACCTATCACCTATAGTTTTATCATTGAATTGTAACATAGGCAAACATTAAATGCACTTCCCATCCATTCAGATTTTTACCTCTTTGCAATGACTTTTCAATATGTGTTTTTGTGGTCTGTAAAGCCTGATTTTTGTCAAAAGTTATTGCAACTGCTGTGACTGTAACCTAGAATCAGAGAAACATTATGTTTAGCAACAATAAGCGCTGCCAAAATAAGTATCTTACAAATCTTTTTCAGAACCACGGAACAACCTATACCAATTTGCTAATTTGCTTTTCCTGATTAAATCCTCAACGAGAAATATATCTAATCTCAAGTATTCAGACTACTACTAAGCCCAAAAAGTATACCTAAACCTAGATATTTTAGAAAGAGTTCAAGAACCTTCTCTAGAAAGACAGGGTCTGGAGAAGTCCCACATAAGTACACAGTGCACTGTATATATACTGGACCACATGCATAATTCTAGATGACGAAGATCAGACAAAAAAAACCACATAGTCTGCTATATGCTAACATATGTTTAAGAATGTTTTGCGGTAAAACAGCTGGTACTTAAGTTAATTGTGGCAAAATTGTAATATAAAAACAGATCTTATGAAAGCTAGAAATCTTCTCTAATAACACATTGAATCTTAATTACCTGAATTAATTCATCTTCAGGCAGAGACACTGTAAAATTTACATGGCAAAGGCAGCAGGGAATCATAGACCGGAGTTTAAAATACAGGCTCTACCAAATAGAAAATATTACCAATGTTACTTCTGTTAATTTTTTATTCAAAAATTTGTAAAAACTGATTTTTCAATGTATATCATGTTATGGCCACTGGAAAGCTAAAAAGATTTAAGCAAAGTTGTCCATTTCTATTTTGTCTACTCTTATATTAAACACACATATTTAATATTTAAGCAGACAATAAGAATTTAACCATACTTCTCAATAAGTAGTAAAAAATAATTTAAGGGGAAAGAATATTTTTAAAATTCACAAATACGCAACAGGTGTTCACGACATTTAAAGCTATGAAATAACTTCAGCTCTATTTCTGTCACAGTATGCTATTGTTAAGAAGGGGAGACAACTTGAGCATTTCACCTGCTGACAGAGCCGCTTAAGAATATTTAAGTAAAAATTGTGAAAGGTTTTCCAGAAAATATATAAACTTTGTTTGTAAAACTTTTTGATTCTTAAGAGATTTAACTAAAATGTAGTCAGAGGATTCCTCCTACCTTGAGCAAATTTTCACAGAGATCATTAAAGTTCTTATTAAGAGCTTGGTTAGTCAGGTTAAGGCTGCTTAATCTGATTACTCTTACTGATGTGAACATCTAAATGTGGGGAGAGAGAACATGTCATTTTATTATGTTTAACTAAATAAAAACTGCCAAATCATGAACAACTTAACAAACGTGGTGAGAAAAAAGGATAGCATTTCAATTGCAATAAGGAGGTTGAAAAGAAAACATACCTTAAGACTACTATAAATGAAACAAATGGACTTCACTAAAATCATTTATGTGGTATTTGCTTAAGATTAAGAATAAAAGGTTTACCTGTATTTCAGATGTCCAATTATTTATACCAGGCATAATTTCTGTATTGCAACTATAAAAGCCTGTCAAAATAAATTAAAATATTTGACAAAATTTCATTTATTTTGGTGTTAAAGAATAACATTTTTCAGTTATTACATGTAGTCTTAAATATAAGATCTTTTCATTCTTTTTTTCGAAAACTCTATACATTTAGGAGATTTTAAACTATCATAAAAATTAATAAATAAAAGGATTAAAAATTAATTCTACCTACAATCTAACAAATATTATAAAACTATGTGTTTTCAGCCTTGAAGCAGCAAAGTACGTAACAGGACGTAACACTGTGGTAAAGACATTAAAATAAATGTAATACTATAATAACTATAAACTAAAACATAGATATGCAAAGTAGTGTCATCTCAAAGGTAAATCAGTATTTTTTTCTGTTCACCTGAAGGTGGAGGAACATCAGTAAGTAGAGAATGTACATCTTCCATGGCATCTGTGTCATCAATCTGAATATAAAGAGATTCCACCATTAGGAAGGCAGCAAATATAGACATTTCAAATTTTTAAAAATTAATTTTTTATTATTTACTAAATAGAAAGCATAAGAGCCAAGAAAAAGTAGTCATTTCCCTTAAATTAAAATATATAACTTGAAAATGTTTTTCTAATATCCAGAAACTTATGAAATATTTTACATACAAAAGTGCATCAAGTTAAAAAAACACCTCCTTTCTCATACTCTTATGAGAACACACTTCAAAAGACTTGTAGTCATTACCCAACTTGTTTAAATTAATAAAGTGCAATAAAAATCAACCAGATCTTTTGACTATATTCAAAACTGCTTTACAACACAATTAGGTAGGAATAAATTTAAAGGCAGATCTGAAGGAAACAAATGCACATACTTTTTCCTATACCACAATACACCATTGAGAATAATAACGAAAATATCACCTGGACGTAAACCGACATTCAGCTAAGTACTGGTGCCTAAGCCCTGACCTACAGACCCTCTCACTTTGCCTTCACATCATCCTTGGGACTTCACACATCACTTTCACTCCCATTCCACTTCGGCTACTCAGAGATGTGGCAATACTTCAACCCACTATTGCCCCAAATGCTCCAAACCTAGGGTCTCAAGCATCCCCCAACTACACCGTATCAGGTCACCTGTTCTCTTACTGAATTTGCCCCTTGCCATCAGCCCCTACCCCTCCTCAATCGAAGCACTTTTGTTCTCATGTGCCTCCCTGCTCAGCCAGGATCTCAGGGTCAGACATATGAATAATGCACTAGACTAGTGCTTTGTAAACTTCAGGTAATGCTTAAAGTCATCTGAGAGTGTGTTAAACATTCCGAGGATCTACCTGAAAATTTTCATTTACTGGGTCTGAATTTGTACTTCTAGAAAGCTCCCAGGCACCACTGCTACAGGTTGTCAACTATGCTCCAATACACCCTGGAACCCTTTACCCCCTGACCTGACATGTTCTTTTGCCATGACTCATTTCTTCCATTCTCAGACTATAGAGAAACGTGGGAGGAAAGGCATAAAACTGTACAGTTTGGATTTTATACAAATTAACACTGTCCCCTCAGCAAAGGCCTTGCTTCTCGCCCATGGCTGACGCCCGATCACATTCCCTCGCACCGCTCCCACTCCTCAAGCCTCCAGCCTCGGCCCAGCTCTGCTCTACCGCCAGCCTCCTGCTTTACTGCGCTCCTGGCTTCGGATGTTGTTTCTTTCAACTGACATCCTACCACAGGCTTTCCAAGCATCCTCGTTTATGTTCCTTTTCTTCAATGTCGAAGGAAGATCTCTTTCAAGGCTAACCATTTTACTGGGGGCAGAGGGCAGATTTGTGGGGGAGAGGTAAATATTTGTATGTACCTCATTTTTCTCTAGCAAAGTTACTAAAATGTTCACATTTATCATGAAAGTTCAATTTTATCTTCTGAAAGCAGTAAGAGAACACTACACTCAGAATTCACAGCGCTTGTTTTTTTTTTCACATATTACATGTAAATGTTGTAAGTGTAGCAACATGCTGTAACTTATAAAGCAGGTGATAATTACAGCACTTAAATTTCTTATTTAAATTTATTTAAGTTTATAAAAATAGCTCCAAGGATTTTATATTTTTAAATTTTATTTCAACTCATATATTAATTATTCCAGAACTATCTACATTATATTAGTCATCTGTTGTTGCACAAAAAATATAACACATTTTGATATACTCAAGTATATTGTAATTTCCTAATAAAACTGTATTTTTTATATTTATAACAGTTACAATGATATAAAATGATCACATGCAATTTAGGATCTGATTGCAAAAGTGCAGTATCTTCCAATGCAATATTACCTCCAAAACAAAAGCATCCTTTTTCCCATGTGAAAGATCTAATTCCATCACTTCATCAGAGCTTTCTGACTGGGATCGCAGAAGTCGTGACCGTTGCCTAGGTTCTGGGATGGGTGATCCTATAACCTCCTCAGATATCTCCTAAAAGAAATATAATTCTTTCATATATTAATAAATTATAAAATATTATCTTTTTCAGCTTGGTTTTAAATTTTTATATTAATGGACAGCTACGTGTAAGAGAAAAAAACATGTCTGTAAGACATATTCAGAAGTCTATCTTTAAGTATAACCTTTATGACTAAGTAACATTTTACAGAGGGTATTTCCTCTTATCTGTAATAGCAGCACAAATACCCTAATCCAGAAATTAATAAAAACTGTTACAGACATTACCCTGACATCTGGTGCACAGAGAGCACACTACAGTGAGTAGGGAATGGCTGCCCTTCCGGGCCAGAAATCAGCCCTCCATGCAATGTACTTTTTACTAGGAATTTAGAAGTCCTAATAGGACATGCCTTCTAAGATTTAAAAGGCATGTCCCCAAATAGGATTCTGACCTCTTCTGCCTTTTCTTATCCACTGGTAATTTTTTGCAAAGCTCCACATAGTTAAATGTAGCATATGAAATACATATTGAGTGTGTATGTGTTTGTATATGTATAAATATGTTTATATTTGCTATGGGGCTTGTTAAGCTAAATAAATTTAGGTAGTTGCAATCATGATCTTTTTAAGGTCAATCCCATGAGGGTTAGCGCTTCACTATTATATAACTAAAGATCAGAGCTGCCCAGAGGTTCTAAGTATCTGCTGGCCACAGGAGTACTGGGGGAATGGGGACATGAGAGCACAGATGCAAAAGGCAGAGCCTACACTGGTGTAACAATAAACAAAACAAAGGAATTATATGTGAAAGGTTTTCAAACAGAAAGCTTTAAATGTTCCTTCTCAGTGTATACCTTACATAAAAAAGTACCACCACACAGTTTCATGACATAATGATTTAGAGTGCTTCCATATCCATTTAGTTCATTTGCACTCAAACTAACTGCCCTATATAAATTTGACAAGGTGGCTATTATACTGACTACAAAATGAGAGAGCTGCTGTTCAGAAGGAAAGTGGCCTGCCTGGGTTTGGAAATTAGTGAGGAAACTATCTAGACCAGCTCTTTTGCCTCTTAGTGCAATGTTCTTCCCACTGGATACCACATTTCTTTCAATAATTTCAGACTAGTTTAAAATTCTCTTAGTAGTAGTTTAAAATTCTCTTAAATCTAACTTTGGTATTTGATATATCTTTGATTCATACGGAAGTCTCATCACTGGTACTCTTATTCTAAAAGTTTTGTACCTTATTCTGACACCTTTGATTGAATGAATTATCGCCACAAAATTTAAATGAGCGGTATTACACTTCTGCATTAAGAAATATTTTTAACTGTGTTGAGGGAAACGATCAAACAGTAGCATGACTTCACTTGAGGTTATTTTCCTAAAAGAAGAAACACTCTGATCCACAATTTCAGGATGGGCATACAATGCTTTACAAAATTCAAAGGACAAAACTGTAATGTGTGTAGTGGTCTTGTACACCGACTTTCGCAAGCAAATTCTGAGATGTTATGCTAAAACACCGCAACGGAATCAGTATCTGAAATAGGGAAAGATGTATTAAAAGATCCATAAATTGAAATGTCCATTTGTGGAAATACACAATCATCTTAACACATGAAATTCATATATGCTGAAATTCTAAAATCTTAATAGATTTACTTGTTCCTCTGAAATGTAAACTGTGACACACAGTAAAAGCATAGTAATAAATATAAATATTTATTGAATGATAATGAAACCCACTTAATTTACATTCTTATTTAAATATGTCCCTGTCTTCAAGGGGCCAAAATTGTAGTAAAGACAGACAGACACATAAAAACTAAGTGTAGAAACACATAACAGGCACTGAGACAGAAGTACATACAGGCACAAAAGAAGCACACTGGAGGAGAGGTCCCCACTCCTCGTGGGAGGTCAGGATGGATTTACAAAGGTGATAAACACAACTAAGTAAAAGAGTTCAGCTCATTTCAGTAGAACTGATAAATGAAGAATAAATGGAGTCCTAACACAGAGTTTCACAAATCATTCTCCTCTAAGGGCATACATGCTATTAGTAGGTGTTCAAATATCAAAGTATAATTACAAAATATATATAATGTATCACAAAAAGCAGGTAGGAAAGTATACTGAGGGATTTTACAGAGGCTATTTTTCAAGTATTAAGAATTGACACATCAATATTTTCATTAAATTTAAAGAAGCCTAGATCAGCACTGTTCAATAGAAATAAAATGCAAGCCACACATATAATTTTAAATTTTCTAATGGACACATTTAAAAAAGCAAAAAGAAATGGATGAAATCAATTTTCATAAAATATTCTATTTAACTCAATATATCTAAAATATTAAATTTCCAATGTGTAATCAATATAAAACCTTATTCATGAGATATTTTACATCCTTTTTTACACTGTTTTCAAAATCCAGTGTGTATTTATATTTACAGCACATCTCAATTCACACAAAATCGCTACATGTGGCTAGAGGCTACTACACTGAACAGGGGACCTCTAGGTATGTCCTTAAAACTCGCCCTGGTTTAACAACTTTGCTCAAATGATATGATGAAAGCTGTAGGTCTGCAACTAAAATTCAGATGCATTTCCCCAGAAGACCAGCCAAAATTAAATGATATATATACAATTAAATAACAACAACAATAATGCTATCTAAAACACTTTGCTTTTGAGAAAGTGGTCCATTATCGGAGATACATAAAAATAAATAGCTTCATTCTAACTCCAACACATCTTTCTTTCAATTCAGACTAGGGCTCTACAGCTTCTGCAAAGAAGGAGGCATTATGATACCGATCGCAAACTTGGTGAGATGAGCGACTACAGAAATGACTGGTGTTGAAACTGAAAACCTCCGTATTCCTTCACAGTTTTACCATACATAAGCAATCTTTTTTTCCCACTGAAAATAGTATATCAAACTCCTTATTTAATCATTCAAGTATGTACTGAAAGGCTACTAAGGTAATAGAAATACAGCCCCGATGGAACTTACATTTTATTGGGAGAAACAGGCAATAGACAAAAAAACAAAAACATGTGCGTATGTGTGGGTGAGCGAAAGACTGTGTACACACACACACACACACACACACACAGTGATAAGTTATTGAGAACAATAAAATAGGTTGATGAGAGAATGAGTCTTTTACCTAATCTAGACAGTGAAAAATCATCTTTTATGTCTAAAATAAGATAACCTAAAAAAATGCTTATATCCAAACAATAACTGGATGTACACACATTACATATTTTACTTACTGGAGGATTGATTTCATATAACTCTTTGTTCTTAGCAATTGTGTCATTTATCTTCTTCTGCATGTGAGATATATGCTGCTCATATGAGCCATCATTAGGAGTCTTTCCAGCAATCTGAATACCCCCAGGCGTTGGCAAAGCTGCTAAATACACACCCGTGGCAGACTTGTAAAATAAAGGGGAAATAATCAGGTAAAACAGAAACAAAAAACAAACTAAAGAATAACAGTCCTTATTTAGGAATGTGGTCTCTGTATGGCAGGAAAAAGATACTGAGCATTGGCAGGTATATGCAGAGGACATCTCTGGAAGGGCTCACAAAACATACCTGGTAACAGTGTTTGCTTGCCTCTGGGGAGGACCCTGTGGAGGTGAGGGGCAGGGATGACAGGGCCCTTATTTTATTACACTCCTTACCTGAGTCTACTTTTAAAATTTTTATCCTATGACGGTAAAAAATAAATTACATTTTTAAAAAAGCTTAGCAAAAAAAGAAAAAAGTTAAAAAAAATTTTTTATCATGAATGTGAAGGTAATTTACATTTTAGCAGTGGCAGTCTCACATGCTTTAATTTATTTTCTTCATTAAACGAAAGAATATTTGAGCACAGTGGTTCTCAACCAGCGTTGATTTCTCCCTCCATTTGGCAAAATCTGGACACATTCTGAGTTGTCACAACTGGGGGAGTGCTACTAGCATCTAGGGGGTAGAGACCAGAGATGCTGCAAAACATCTTACGATAAACATGCCAGCACCCCACGACAGAGTCATGTAGCCCAAAATGTCAACAGTGCTGAGATGGAGAAAGCCTGTTTTAGCAATATATAAACAATAGTAAACTCTAACAATGGTGGCCAATCTACTACACAAGCTACACATGTTCATTCTTGGAAATCTGTCTGCTGAGGGTATGGTCAGAGTCCTTTAAAATACTTGAAAGCCCATCACCAGAATTTTTACTTTTGAAAATGTCCCTAACCCTTAAAGGTCCTGGTGTCAATTTCTCTAGATAAGTCTTTTGTAAAGATACTTTGAACCACATAAAACAAAATCTACACCACAGAAATCACAAAGCAAAACAAAACTTACTGCTAAGCCCATCAACATGTTTTCACCCACTGTGATCTGAATTCTCAGTCCAAACAAAGCATTCATTCCCTTGAGTTTTAGTTTATTCATTAGTTGGGTATGCACTTCATATTCCATAAATGGCAACAGGTTACTGATAGCTGTAGCGTTTGCTTCTGCCTGTGCTTTCTTTTTTAAGCGACATAACCTGTTAAAAAAAAGAATTTAGCCAATGCACAGTATTATAGGTAGTATCTTAAGAAAATGTCCAATATTTAAAACTTTCTAAAGGGGTTAACATATTAAAACATGTACTTGTTTCAAATGGTCTTATTAAGTCATACCAATAATCTTTTCTGAAATTTTTGGTCATTATATAACCTTTTGCTAAAAGTCATATTTAAATAAACAAAAATGAAAAGTGCAAAAATCTCTAGAAGTAAAATATATACTGCAGAATCACTAGAAAATATAATTTAAAATCTTAAGTTCCATAACAACGTGAACATATGATGGAAGGATAGCAGAGGAAAAATGTTAAGTTGCTTTTTAAATTCAGTCAGTGCTTAAAGAAAATAGAATAGGTGCGGGGCGTGGCGCTAACTAGAGAAGGCCTTGCAGAGGCGCTGATGATACTTGAGCTGAGAGCTAAAGGATGTGGTGGAGCTGGAGAGTTGGAAAATAAGCATTTAAGGAACAGAGCTGGCATATTAGAAGAACCAAAAGGAGACTACTGCAGCTAACGTGGGGTAAGCCAGGGTGAGAGTCGTACAGGTGAGGGTACAGAGTTAAGCAAAGGCATAAGCATGTTAAAGGCCTTATAGGTCACACTGAGGATTTTGATTTTATTCTACCACCACTGAGAATCCCGGTGGCTTTAAGGAGTAACATGTTGCAATTTATATTTTAGGACATCATTTAAACACCAGAGAATGGAGTGAAGATGGCAGAGTTCACGTAGGGATGGTAGACAGGAGGTGAGTGCAGGCATTTAGGTGAGAGACAAGGAGAGCCTGGACTAAGTGGAAGTGGTGAAGACGAACAGAAGAAAATGGGATTTCCTGTTTCTAGGACTGGGGAGCTAGGCTATTTAGGCTAGTGATTCTCAAACTTTAGCATGCATCAGAATCACCTGGAGAGCTTGTTAAAAAGCAGATTACTAGGCCCCACAGTGGGGCCTGAGAATGTGCATTTCTACAAGTTCCCAGAGGATGTTGATACTGCTAGTCCAGGAACCACAAGCTGAGAACTGCTGAAGGGGACTAATCCCCTCCCACCTACAACAAAGGAAAACAAAACAAATCAGATATAGAACATATTTTAAAAATCTTCTTAAAAGCATCATAGGACCGAGGCAGTGGGGAACGAGGAATAGAAATATAAAAAGGGGGTGCAAGGCAGACTATAAGAAGTGACACTGGTTACAAGAAGCTATACATGAGATAAAACTGCATAGAACTATACACATACATATGCACAAAAAATGAATGCAAATTTTAAAGATCATGAAAACTGGGTAAGATCTGTAGTCTAGTTAGCAGTAATGTACTAATGTCAATTTTCTAATTTTAGATATGCTATAAAAGCTCTATAAGATGTTACCATTGGGAGGAACCTGGGTGAAGGGTATTTTTACAACTTCCTGTGCATCTGTAATTCAAACTAAAAAGTTTAAAAACGGGGGCGGGGGGAGGGGGGCGGAAAGCATCAAAAAGCTGACACAACAGTAAATAATTGGCCAGATCTGAAAAGAAAACTGAAATTTAAGCACAAAAGCTATTTTGTCCTGAAGTCATTCAAATGTCTAGTAAATATGAATGTCTGTTTTAACAACTTCACAGGAAAGAGTGAGGGAAAAACCAAGGCCCAAGGACTGCACAAAATGTCCCTACAATAAGTCGAGGCTCCAAAAGCCTATACCCTAAAGGTGAAGATGAATCAGAAGTGGACCAGCCCTTTCAAATAACTGCAGCTTGGGTTCAAATCACCTGCTATTTTCAGGAATCTCAAGCCTTAACCTTGGCTCTGTGTGACCACGTTCTGGTAATGTTCAGGCACCTGGCAAAAGCAAGTACAATTCTCCTTGGAGGAAGATACTGTCATCCTATGCTTCAAAATGTTCCTATAAATAACTTCCAAGCACCCTGACCAGTACAAAGGAAACAAGACACCATGAACAATAAGCAGCAGAAACAACAGTCATCGAAGAGATTTCAGACATTAAAATTACCAATTACAGAAAGAATCACAGACTGTAAGAAGTGATCTTGGATTTGACAAAGAACAAAAGAAAACTTCCAGAAATGAATAGATTAACAATTAAAAATACCAATAATGAGACTTAATAACTATATTAGAGACATCTAAAGAGAAAATTAAACAATAAGAAGATAGATAAAAAATTATCCAAAATATAGCACCGAGAAACAAAAAGATAGCAAATACAGATAAGGGAGTAACAGACACAGAGGAGGCAGTGAAGAAGTCTAACATATTTCTAATTGGAGTCCCAAGAACAAAGAAGAGATAAATTACAGAAGAGTTAGTATCTATCTAACAGTGTTCCAAAACAAATGGAAGACACCAATCTACAGATTCAAGAAGTCCAATGTATACCAATTAGTATAAGGAGAAATCTGTAATTATGCACTTCATAGCGATACTGCAGAAAACTAGAGACAAATAGAATAGCTCTCACACAGCCTGAGAAAACAAAAGACAGGTCATCTTCAAAGGAACAAGAGTTAGACTAGTAGATTACTTCTCAAGAGCAGCAATTAAAGGCAGGAGGCAGAGGAATGGAATCTTCAATGTGTCATAATCTTTTCAAGATAAAAATAAACACAATTTTCAGAAAAACAAAACAGTTCACTACCAGCAGGCCCACTAAAAGAAACAGTAAAGGATATATCTCAGGCAGAAGGAAGATAACCCAAGATGGAAGGTCTAAGATGAAAGAGGAATGAGAGCAAAAGTAAATGGATGGGAAATATATTTTAGAAGAAAACTCAACAGGACTTTGTTAATGAATCAAAGGTAGGGAGGCTGGGAAAGAGGAGAACATCAAAGAATACAAGATTCGGCATGAAGAACTGGATAGAAAAAGTTTATTAAAATATTTAAATAGAGAAGACTGATAGAGAAGTGGATAAAATCAGAAGTTAAATTTGGGACAAGTATGACACATTAAAATGAGGATGGGAGGTAAACAGGTAGATGGGTCTGAATCTCAGAAGAAAGTTCTGGACAGGCATTATAAAATTGGGAGTCACAGACTTATGGGTCGTGTATTGACCTGTGGGGTTGATGATTCAACTAGGAAGAGAGCTTCGAGAAGGGGGTCCAGATACAAGGCTTTCAAGGATCAAGAATGAGGAGTCAACAGGAGGCTGAAGACTAAACATAAAGGTAGGAAAACAGATGTGACCTTGTGAAGTCAAAGGAGCTTCAAGAAGAAAATGATCAACTGTGTTGATTACTGCTGAGATCTCAAATGAGATGAGGGCAGAAATGCCCAATGGATTTGGTAACCTGGCAGCTGTTGCCGATCTAGACAGTTACAGCTGTTTCCTGTATGCCTGCCACAATTTCACATTTCTTACTCCCGTGCATTTTAAAATGAACTCTTAGCAACTAAACGAAGTAGTAAAAGAAAAACTGCATAGCCCTGTTCTTTTAAAGGAAATAGAGTCAATTTTCAAAATCTGAAACATACTTAATGTCATTAAAGCAGTCCCTAGAGTCACATCCCTAGCCTGCAGCAGGTTAATTCATAATCTCTATAACAACATCTGTTCAGAATTTAAAAGCTTTAAAAATACTTTTGCACATAAACTTATGAGAATTTTATAAAGAAGTTATATTTCCTCCCAATTTTATATAGGATAAAAGGCTCAGCTAGGATGACTTGCCCAAGCTCACACAGGTAGGCAAAAGGCAGAGCCGGTATTTGAAAATAAGTCTATATGACTCTATACCCCATACTTTTTCTGAGACACCAAATACTATTTACACAAACTTACCTTGCTTGAATAAGACAACCTTTTCCAATCACTGTTGCATCCGTTGGAAGGTCTATAGTTGTAAAGAGAACATCAGGAACTTTTTGCTTCCTGCAGTTATAGCAATATGTGAGATGAGCTGGAAATGGCATATTCAGTTCATCATACGGTATATGGCAAAATCCACAGCCCGCAGGCAAGTTTTCTTCTAACCTATAAATACATTAAGAAAAAAAATAAGGCATTCTGGAAATTCTATGCTTTTTTTTTTTTTTTTTCCCCAAAAACATATCACATCTACAATACTTGGTATATAAGCTATACCAAAACTCCTCCCACAGTAAGTTATAAGAGTACCACTATGACTAGTAAGAATTACAAATGACCATGAAATTAGAACCATACGCTTTCCTACGAGAGTAAAGGATTATACAAGCAGAAAGTCATTTCACACCAATTCATGTTTCATGACTTACTACCTGACAAAGATCACTATTATACCAAAATTTGTTCTATGTGAAAGTTCCAAACATTTGCATAAACACTAGTGAAAGGATACAGCATAGAAACAAATGG
Source organism: Cabassous unicinctus (assembly GCA_029593785.1). Classification (NCBI taxonomy): domain Eukaryota; kingdom Metazoa; phylum Chordata; class Mammalia; order Cingulata; family Chlamyphoridae; genus Cabassous; species Cabassous unicinctus. The sequence continues at coordinate 30,606 of JAQZBX010008138.1, read as the reverse complement.
TTGAATAAAAAAGATGACATTTTCCTACTGGCTGACAAATTCAAAACATATTTAATCACAAAATACTTCCTAAGAAAATATTTTTAAAAACAAGACAGCCTAATAACTGGAGAAAAAAAAATTAATGTAAAAACAAATCTACTTAAAAACAAAAACAAGTCAAAAATAGGTATACTCCAAGATCTCAAATTTCCAATCACTGTTTTAACATTTCTGAAAAACCAAAAAAACCTGTTTCATAAACAACGTACAGATCCTACATAAACCACAAATGAACCACCCACAAACACCCCATTCATTATAAACTTTTTGTTATAATATACTGTTTATGAATTTATTTTAGACCAATTAAAGGGTTTTACTAGCTTTCTTTCTTTAATTCACTAAATTTGAGGAAATTGGGAGAAGAAGAATAGAGACAGAGGCAAGCTCCAGAGAAAACTCCAGATTTTCACCCTGCCACATATTCTAGGGAAGGCTCTGGAAAGACAGGGATTCTCGATTCTCCCTAAAACTAAAGCAAGGCTTTAAGTTGAATCCTGGCCAAGTTGACAAATTTAAAAAGTGGAATGGAAACTCATACTACACCTACTAGGAGACAGGCTTTCTACAGATTCTGTATCTCTCTATATATATAATTTCACTGAATTTTCATACTAACTCTGTAAATCACATTAAAGTATTCCCAGATATTCTTGTTTTAGGTTGAGATGGTATTCTGGTATATCAAAAATGACAGGGAAGTCAGGCAGATCTGAGCTCAGCTGTGACCCTGGGCAAGTTATTTAACCTCTCTGAGCCTCCTCTATAAAATCAGAAAAATAAAATCGGGCTAGAAAGCTGTTTTTTGTTTGTATGTTAAGAGTAAGAAAACAATAGCTAAACACAAACACAGAAACACACACTGACACACAGGCACATGCACTGATATAATTCCCAGCCTAAATAGTGGGTACTCAGAAAACAGCCTGATACTACCCAACTTGCTCAGTCACACCATACTAATTAGCAGACCCAGATTTGAAGCCCAGTTCGATTGACGCCAAAGCCCATGTGTTACTAGGGGCACAAAAGGATGAATACTGGAGCAAATTTAACTAACCACCTCACACACACATGAACATAAACGGTGCAAAGTTTTAAGGCATAAAAATAAAAGTAAAATTAATGAAAGCATTTGAAATATGAAATGTCCAGAAGCGACTGTCTCTAACTAGTGAAACCATGGGGAACCTTTTCGTCTTTCTACTCTCCTATATTTTCCAAGTTTTCTCTGGTGAGCACGAATATTTTTTAGTAGGGAAAAAAAAAGTTTTTCTCTTTACAACTAAGGATGGCATCTGTTGTGCCTGACTGCCATATAAAAGAATTAACGGTATCTATCCAAGCCACAAAACAGAAATAACCGCACTGCATGGGAAAGATCAATTGTTAAAATTAGGCTTTTCTATCTCCTCAAGAATTAAATCCACTGATATGTATGAGAATTATATTGCAGCACTGGGAGAGACAACTCGGTGTCAAAAGCGGTTTTCTTAATAGAACATTCCGTTTATTATACTTCAAATTTTCCTAACTTCCCTTTCCTATTTTTGATATAGTCAAGGCTCTAGAATATATAATGGTCAAAATCCATATTAATACTGACAAAAGAAGAAAATGACCAAGGTATTCGGTGTGACTATCAGAGCTATCTTTCTTTGTTATATACACTTGCAAATTTATATTTAATTTGACCTGCTACAGAATATTTTATTCATTTTTTCATAATATATACTTAATATATCAACACAGAAAAAGAAAGGCAAACAAGTACACTGTGAAGTAAGGGATAATTAAGATTTATATTGTCCAGATAGACTATGGTACCAAACTAATAGTTTTCTCTATATATATTTGATAATTTTCTTCTGTTAATGGAAAATATTTTTTGACATTTATGGAAGCGAAAAGTTTAAAGGGACCAATATTTAAATAAACCAAAGAGTAAGCTCTTTTTATCTAATATTTTTATTTTCATATACATTAAATTTATACTTCAATTTCCATGAAGCTTTTATATATAATTTTGGTACAACAGTTTGTTGCTGTTTTGTAAATTAAGAATTTTCTTTATGAAAGTTGTCTCATGACCTTTTCCTGTTGGGGGGTGGGGGTGGAAGGTCAGAGACAAAGGGAAAGGAGAGGAAGAGAAAAATCTAATAAAGAAATTATTTCTAAATTGTGACAAGACCAAAAAAATATGTATTTTAAATTCTCCAATTGTGTCACCTCATTCAAGCTGCTAGAAACAATAAGGCGTGTAAGAGAGTGCAGAGTGCAATACTTCTTTGTTGCTATGGTTCGTTAAAAACCGGGGAAGTGCTCAGTCCTGATCATACCCTGGACCACTGTAACCCACCCTCCTTTCCCACAGGGAAGAACCATCCTGGCACTGAGGGGAAAGTCAACCTCTCCCTTCTTGCCCCTATGGAGAAGAAGCCAGGTTGCCATGACAACCTCTGTTCCAAACAGCCCTCCACGGTGCCATCCTGTAGAAATCTAGGGTTCAGTACAGCTGCCGTGCCGGATGCAGATAAAATACAGACCTCTTCGCTATAACAAAAACAAAAACACACAAACAAGTTAATATTTTCAGGCAGTATAACTTTGGAAAATGCTAAATATCAATGGTGACAATTTAAACTCAAGTTAGACTCTATGAAATACTAAATAATATAGGATAGCCTTCTAAACCTAGAATAGAAAATTTAAATAATGTAACTTTATTAAAATGGAGAGGGCAAGAATTCTTTATTACTTAAAAATTATTAAGAACTAAAGTATAATATAACGACAAGAGATTTCTTTAAAATATGGCAAGGCTAAGAAACCGGAATGTTTCAGAATATAAGCAGTAACAAATAACACTGTTGAATCCAGGAATAATCCATAATTAAAGTACTTTTAAAAGCATATTAAACTTTATTAAAAGTACAACTATGTAAATTTCTATATTACTATAGCTTAATTTAAAACTTAATTATATAAAGGTATCTAAAACAAATAATATAATATTCAAAATGTAATAAAAGGAGCTTAAACTACATCATTATACATATGATAGAAAACTGACTTTCAAAATAATTTTTCAAAACAGAACTCTTTATTACATATCAACCAATATGAAAACTAAAAAATTAAATATCAACACAATGACTGAATGAGATCACCTGAAAAAAACTGAAAAAAGTAAGAGCCTAGGGATTAAATGCTAGAAAAAAGGGTAACTGGAATAGAAGCCTAAGACAAAGACAGGAAAAACACGGCCACTTGAACTATGAGAGGAGAGCACCCAGATACCAGTGGGCACTGAGGATGTCAAAAGGAGTCAACACTTAATTCACTGAATAACACGGAGCCATCGAAGGTTTCTGAAGCAAGGAGCTACAAGAGTAGAGCTGCGTTTCACGTTTAATCTGGCAATGGCAGTTAAGATGAGGTGGAACAGGATAAAGAGATGGGATTTAAAAACAAAGCTTTTATGAGGTCTAGAAAAGGAAATTAAGGCACTTGCATGAGATCAATTCTCTGTGAACCGATGTACAGCCATCCTGAATCGACAGCTCTGGCCTTCTTCACACATGCTATTCCTTCAGCCTGTAATGTGCTCTCTCTTTTTGTCATTTATATAATCCACATGCATCCTCCAAGACCCTGCTCAAGGATGACTTACTTCAGTGACACTTCCTTCCAACCCTCTGGAATTCAAAGCATGTTGAGCCACCTCGATCATAAAATTCATTACACTTTTCATAATTCTCCAGAAGAATGTGAATCTGATGGCAAGAACTACGTCTTTTAAAACAATACCCCTAGGACCTGAAAGTGCATGACACTAAATCAATGAATGAGGCAAAGGCCATCTACTAGGGTTTAAAAAAAAAAAAAAAAGCAGTATAAGGCTAATGAAGTTAGTAGTTTAACAAACGTGGAACAGCTACCATGGGAACAGAACAGTTTGAGAGTATAATAAATAGTCTGCAAAGGAAAACAAAGGGCCTACAGAAGATTACATAGCATGGCTCTGTAATGCCCAAGTTTAGGACAGTTAAATGATTTTCTCTAACAATAACAATCATCACAAGAGCAGAGAAACCAGGTAGTAAGAATTACCTAAGAACAGAAGGTAGAAAAATAAGATAGCAGAAGGTTTCCAAAGTGATATCAATTAAACTTCTGAAGGGGCTGAAAGTGGGGTTCAAAGATGGCAGAACAGGAAGTGGATCTTGAGCCTGATGATAAAGTGGGAAACCTCTTGGTTAAGATAAGGATAAGAACAAACTAGGTGTGAATGAGCAAATGGGATGGGTGGAAACATATTAAGTTGTGATGGGAGAGTGAAATTTTATAGTTTCAAATTTTTAAAATGGAAGTGTTTTGAGCAATGATGACATCCAAAATACAACTCAAAGTTAAGTGGGGATAGAGGACTTGAAAGTGAAAATTACAATGCCAGACTGTTAGAAGGGAGAAAGTCGGGCATTACTGGAGGAGATGGCAGAGAAGTAATTAAGAAACGAAGAAGAATAGTTTGGAAGCAGATAACTTTCAACCATGGAATGGTAAGGGAGAGGTTGTTCAAATGAAGGCAGGAGAAAAAAAAATTCAGAACCAGGAATATGGCAGCCCCTACCTAACTTGGCAGAGTTAAGAGGGATGGTTTACTAGCAGGAGAGAATTACATTACAGTTAGGGAGAGGAGGCACAATGAGTTTACAGACCAACTTGAAAGATACATGGCAGTTCATTCACAACAGATCAGGGATTCCAAGGGTCCCAGCGGGAGGAGCTAGCAGAAGCATAAACTGGAGTAAAGTAGGCCTAGAGTTAACACTTGCTATGTGCCATATTACATTCTCATTTAATCCCTCAGTGATCATATTTCATAGGTGGTATTAGCTCCATTATAATGTATAAATTGAGGCTCAGGAGCTGAGTCACTTTTTCAAGGTTTCACAGTGATTAAATGGCAAGACAGCATTTGAACCCTGATATGATACATTCCAAAGCCCATGCTCCTAACTACTTTACTATCCTTCTTGTCTCTGTATTTGCACAAAGCTTTTCACCTTTCCAATGACAATCTGCAAAGTGGGTATAAATTTAAATCCAGGTGTAAACCTAGAAAATCAAGATGTTGTTATCATTTACCAGATGCTAGTAGATTCACTGTAGCCCACTACAGCATGACAGCCTAATGCTTTAGCATGTGATTTTATTTCTTGTCTGATTTCTGCCCACCATGCATCTCGAGTTTCTGGTTCATCTGAAAAATAAATTTTAAATCAGTTCACTACTCAGTAGCACATTGTCTACATGAACAAGAAATAATTAAAATAAACATATTCTGGGGGGTAAAGAAGTATTGTTCTATAACAGATTTTAAAACTTCACATCTTTAAAATGCTACTTCTTAAAAAGCCTAATATTTAACATTTTAAACTTGACTGCTGGAAAATAAACCACCCAGCTCTATTTGCTTTATTACTGTAAGGGATACCTGTAGGAATATATCTGATTAGACACAAGTTAAAATATAGACCCAGATTTTCCAGTTTCTAATCTTAAACTAAGAGGTTATCCTATGTCTCATCTCACTGAGGGAACACCTTGTGTGTCCTATCGATAAATTTTACTCTGATTTCATTTCCTGGTACCTACTTTTTTTTTTATAACCCAATGAATTCTGGCTTCTTTCAAAAGCAAAGATTTGTCAATGTTAAAAGAGGGAAAACCATCTGTAGACATTCTTCTAAAAGAAGTAAAGGGACTAGCCAACCAAAAACAAAGAACGAACAAACAAACAAAAAAGGAAACACATTTAAAAGAGTAATACAAATAATTTGGTTAATGTATATAAGGACAAATTTCAGGACACTAAAAACTCCCTGTATCACTATGTAATTAAGAAAATTTATTTTAATCACTGAATTGTATTTTATTACCATAGAGGAGAGTCCAATATTGTTTGCAACAGAGCATTATAAATGGAGCATCTGCTACGCGTACTTCCTTATCACTTCCATTTAGTTGCAAACTATTGGTGAACAGCAGCTGCAGATTACAGTAACTTTTTATGTGCAAAGATGTTAAAATCAGAAAGAGTCTATAATAAGCGTATCCTGATTTGTTTCTTTTTGTGGCAATTCCCATTTGGGATCAATATGAGACAGGAAAAAAGTGCAATTAACTCTAAATAGATGGCTAAGCTCTTATTGTAAATTTTCTACATAAAAGGCACTATTAAAACTGAAAATCAATCCAAACAACTTTCTATTTTTGAATTGCAGTATATATCCAATTTTCAAAATGTTTTTCCAAATAAGTAGAATCATACTCACTATTAAAATACTGACGACAGCAAAGTAAGGAAGGTTAAGAGGCTTATAATGTGATGTGACTCTGTTTCCTCCAGAGAGGAGATTCGCAGAAGGGAGAAATGAGGAGATGAGAGCCAGAGCTACAAATGATGATGGCCAGTTCTTGATTTAAAGTTTTGGATGTAAGACAGAGCTACTCTAAAACTTTCCTTCAGAAGACAAGAAAGATATGTAGATTCCAAAAAACTGGGGGCAAGGTCAAAGTGTGAGATGAAATAAAGACAAGAAGGAAGAGAAATAGAAAAGACTATGCTTTGGTGGTACCAATCACTATTTTGAATTTTTAAAATGTGTGAGACAACGAGGTGGTCCTATTCTGCACATACACTCCTGTGTTGAGGATTTCTCATATTCCAAATGGAAATATATACATAACACACAGATATAAACTCAAATGCACGCTCTTTTCCTTCTGAGACATGTTTGTGGGCTAATTTTTGAACATCCATCATCTTTTCTTAAAAGGGAATTTTTATATCATAAGACAAACTATTGTTCAAGAAGGTGTCTAATCTATCAAACTAATTATGATTCTATGAAGAAATACAAAGAAATTGGAAATACATCTCAGTTTAGAAAATATTTTCCTGAAACAGTGTGAAATAAAAGTCTAACTTTTCTTAAACAAACTAGCAGAACCTGCTATTTACTTTTTAAACCATTCTGGAAGTTTAAAATATTATTTGCTAAGGCAAATAATTGTATATGAGTTTTAATAGGAATGGATTTCTTATATAGGTTTGCCTGCATCTAGCCCACAAATAATATATAGTAGCTTAAGTTTTCTATTTTTAAAATGAAATTTGCAGGAAGTAATCTACCGCATTATTTTTAAAATAATGAAAAATGGAGGAAGCTACTTATTTGAAGTCAAATTTTTATTTACTGAGAAATGGCCAGCATGTCCAAACAGAAAAGTATGTAATAATAATTACTATGATATATGTGCAACCACATAGATACAAAGTTTATTTATATCAAACTTACCTTGGGATAACACATAAAATAATCAGATAATTACACCATACACTATGAAATAAGTGGCTGATTTCAAAAAACAAAAAGCAAAAAACCGAATGCAGCCAAGTGTAGCATTCATGTTCTTCTGACAAATCCACAAGCAGCCGTTCTTGTAACACACGAGCCACAGAGTTGCACATGGGGATGCCACTGTTATTTCCAATAAGGGATTTATAAGTTTAATGAAAGCTAAAGAGTTACATAACACGGGCGCTAAGGAAGCAAATGGCATATGTCCACACTTCGAAGAATTCCTTAAATTTGGTTTTTGGCTAAAGCAAAAGCTCAAAGAACAAAGGGTTTGCAAAGCAGATTCAGCAGACAGGAGCCGGAAACAGTGGGTACTTTGGCGCATGCTTGGATCAGGTGGCAGTACAGACTGAAAACTATGGCAGCTCACTGAAATGGTTACAGAAAGGAATGGCCCTAGACTCTACGTGAAAGCAAGGCAAGCATACAATAGGGAGCACTTAATTGCGAACTAGTAATTGTATCGCCAATAATTATCTAAAACTGTAAGCAGGAAGCCAAAGGGTGAATTCTTTAGCGATTAAATTTAGGAGTTGACTAATTAAAGTTAAGATTAATCAATTTATTTAATATTATAGAAAAGTTAAACTTCTCCTCAAAGGCTCTATTAACTCATGCCAGAGGATGAGTCAGAATATTCAAGTAGTAATTATGATTCAGCCTAACTTATTACAAATAAAATCCTTACAATGGAAATTTTTAATGCTTAAGAACTGCTGACTAAACTTTTATAACATACTAATGAATTTGAATTATTTTATTTACTCTACAATAGTACAAAATCAAGGATCTAACATACTTATAAAAAAGGCAAAATAAAGAGTCTGGCTTAAAAAATTATGGCAACTATATATGCCATACATGAAACTGGACATAATTTAGTCATTTGAAAAGTAATACAGCTGAGATGTGAGATCATGTTTAATAAACATTTCAGAGATGTTAACAATCCTTTTATTAAAACAATCAATTTATCTTTAAATACTATGCTTCTCCCCAATATCTACAGAGTTATAATTATAAAAAGGTATTTTAAGAGAAATTGAAATTTAATTATTTTTCATAAGACAAACTATTGTACTTCATCCTACTTTGTCTCTTTCTTCAATAGGTCAAAACTCTTCATAGGTAATGTCACAAATCTTTTAATATAATCGTCTAATTGTAGGGATGAACTGAGCTCTAGATCAAACCTCACTGGTGCCTTTTTCAGGGCTAAGGTCTACACACTGTACTGACACCACAATTAATGGATTTTTACTACTGTTACTTTTCTAGAGCATGGCCATAGCTTGATATCTTGCCATCTTTTTAACATTTTATCTTGTTTCTGCAGGAGAAACTGATAAAGAATCCTGAAATGACAGTAATAGTTTACATCTCAGAAAGCAAAGAAGTAAACCCCTCAATATAATACATTTTTATTAAACTTCATCCCTTTGAAATCTTAGGTAATCACACATTTGCAAATATGAAACACTGACTACCTGAGGTGTTAAAATCAGTTCTATTTTTCCATAGCTCTGGTAGAGAATAACTCTACCCTTGGGAATAATCTTTTAATCTGGTTGAAAGAAAAAAGGAATAGGCTAGTTATTAAACCTAATTTTTAAATGAACAAGAGGAGATAAAGTGTTAGGTTGGAGCAAATAAAAGTCTGTAATACAATGATACATAATCTATCATGTTAATGGACAGCATGAAAAGCTACAGTCTCAAAAACCTGAAAGTAAAATTCTAACCCATAACAACCTTTTGCAGGAGATAAATGTCCCCTAATGAAATAGAAATTAGAGAATTCAGGACCAAGGGCGTATACAGCCTCACACTAGGTGGGGATTCGGTACCAGACTATGGAAGAAGAGTCTCACTATAGCAGAAGTGACATGATTGATACAGAGCAAACATCAGGATGCAGTGACTGGGGATGGCAGGATGGCAGCTGGGATACAACCCATGTTGGACCAAACTAAAATATTTTTACTATCAGTAAAGAAAGTTAGATATATAACCTACTCCTTAATTAAGAAATTTCATTGCTCTAATAATACTGGTAATAAAGAAAAGCTCACATATAATGCTATATTTATACTTTCTTGAACTCTGCATATCTACTTCCTGAAAAACTTTATTAAAATACAAAAAATCAAAAGCTGCTTAACTACACGAGGCTTTGTTTGCACATCTGTTCATGAGTATCTCTCAGATGTAGTGAAAAAGGATAACTGCTGAGATCAGCAGTGGAATGCAAGTTCCAAGAGAGCTTAACTCCACTTAGTGAATGCAACATGCATACACACACACACAGAGCACAGCCGAGCAGGAAAACAGCCCGACTGCGCATGTGAACAGGATGTCTGCCGGGCCCATTACCAACGTCTCCAGTCCCCAACACGGTGCTCACCCCAGAGCAGACACTCCACAAAACCCACTGAATAAAACTAAAACCAAAAAAATTTGATTTGGATGAACAGACTGATATGTACATTCTAAAAATATTTTCTTACACATCAACTGACTCATTTTGTTAAAATTAAATTATGTTTAAGATAATAGCAGCACTATTTTTCTAGAACTTTACTATTAATTTCTGCTCAAAAATAAGATCAATCTTCCAAACAACTATAATTCTGATGGCTAAGAAAAAGAAGTAACATTTCCTAACTTCAGACCACTAATCTAAATCTTGCCTTATCACTTGTAAAAGTTTACTGCAAGATTGAGAAAATCCTTTAAAAAATAAAAAAAAAGCCCTAAATTCTACAAACTGTCTAAAACAAAACCTTGTTAAAGTATTCTCAAAAACGAAAGATAAGTTATGTAGTTTTAAATAATTCGTTTTACTAACTTAGGACTTAAGACACTTAAAAATACTTACTGAGTTTGGAAGCTATTTTGTACTAGTACTTTTCAAACCATATTATACAACCACCTTGTATGTCTCTTGGCACTTGCTGAAACTATGCATCCTATACAGAGAGAAAGAATAACAAATTTTCCTCAACCACCCTAAGTCCACAAGTGAATAAAAAATTATGTGTGAGCTATTCAGAAATACTTTCAGTGGTAAAGTCAGGGGAGAAAAAAAAAAAAATGATAGCCATTTGGGAAATAATGAGCTACAAGTATTAAAACTCACTCTTAAATTTTTTTTTACAATTCAACTTTCAAATAAACTTGAGTATCCAAAGACTAGGAGTCAAGAGCTCACTGGGATTTCAGACTTGGCAGTGTGTGGGACAAACGTGATCACTCCCTCCTCTTCTGCTGAATCTGCCAAGAGCCTGTCTCACTCCCAACATTCTACCATGAATTGCTAATCCCTGCTGATTTTACATGTGAAGTGTTTCTTGAATTTATGGTTAAGAGTGCAGGCCCTAAAGCCAGAGTCCTCAGGTCCAATTGGGGCACAGACACTTTCTATCTCCTTCATCTTGGGCAAATTGTTATGCTGTACTTCGCTCATCTACAAAATGGGAATAGCGCCAACCTCAGATCTGTGAGGACTAAATGACTTACTAACTGTAACTAACTTAGGGGAGTGCCAAGCACATCATCTGTCATCACCAAACCCTAGCTCAAATGCATCACTTAACCTGGCCTGGACTGCTGTGCCATCTACTACCTGTCTCCTTTCTCTCATCCTGCCGCCTTTAAATCCACGCTTCACGCTGCAGCCAGTGACCTCACGCAAACCTGACCACGGCGTTCCCTCTCTGATCCTAGGCACTCACTGTCACTTAGAGATCATGCCACACACAAGATCTCTAAGCGCTGCACCTCCTCCCGGCAGCAAGATTCACCTTGCCTTGCTAACATCGTTCACCAAGCCAGAAACAAATAGGTCATTTTAAAAAGTGAGTCCTCAGATGTTGAGTTCCCTTCTTACTACTCTATAAAAAAATTTTTATTTCACTACAGTTAACACACACTAAGACAGCAAAACAGGATAAAAGGGGACAGAAAAAAGGAAGCTAAACTAACCAAGACATTTTGTACTGGGTAGCAAAATACTTTTTAAGTATGAAGTAACTATGTAAACATCATCGAGTAAGTACTGGCCAGGATAATATTTTTGCAAATGCTGGACCTTTCAGAGCCACACTCAAGAAAAATTATATTCTCATGCTGCAGGGGGAAGTAGTAACATGAGCCACATACACTGTCTCAAACATAAATCCAGTTTTCCACATATCCTTCAAAACCTAGACCAAGAATTACCACCTCTATAAATTTGCCTGCCACATAAAGTTAAGCCTTCCTCTTTACCAGTTTCTTTTTCCACTCCATAAGCCACAGTGAACCACTCACATGTTTGTCAGCCTCTCAGAATAAGAGCTTCATGAAGGCAAGGGGACGGTCACAAAGTTAAGTTACAATAAAGGTTTCGGGGATATACCACTTTTACGATACATTACTGTGTGGTATAACATGATTTTCTTTCCACAATTCAAGGCTTCTGAAATACAAATATGTAATAATTAAGTAGTGTATTTAATACAGTAGTGTTTCTTTTCCTTTTTTCTTGGAAAGCTATTATGAAATTGACGATGAATCATATAATACATAGTATCAGAGACTCCAGTAAATAAAATATGGATGAACAATTTCTAGCATTAATAAAAAACTCTATCCACAATTATTTTTCTTACTAATGTGGTTAATTTGTGATTTTCTATGGTAATATAGAAAAGCAGTGACTAAATATTCTCAAATTACAGATAAGGATACAAGAATAATTTGAATATCTTTACTCAATATATCACGTTTTTTCAGAATTATCCAGTCAATTTTCCTAGGCTAATCAGTCAGCCTATATCTGAAATGTACATTACCAGAAGACATGAATACCTCAGTCAAAAGCATACGACTATGAGAACATCAAACTACAAGTGTCATCTTTATGCTCTTTTAATGTTCTGTAATTTATACTCATCTTTTTCTTCATAAATTTACCACCTGACTTTAGTTTAAATGATGGCAAGATATACTGCTTCCTCAACCATGTTTCCCCTTGCCAAGTTCTGTAATTCTGCTTATGCGGGACAATGTCCTTATTATGTCTATAACATTTTGGTTTTGCCTTTTCTACTTTTCAAAACTGTTCTCTCATCCAACTAACATACGTCTAAACCTAAACATCTTTGCCTTGACATTTCTGTTCCTTAAATTATCAATGATCAATCTGATCTCAATGTCCTCTTCCAATATAGTCTCTTTTCTCTTCCCACTAGGCCAATCTGCTTGTGTTTTGAAAATACATTCTTGTTTTTAATAAATGAATCCAGCAGGGTGTATTTTTAATTTCCCACTAAAAACCAATTATAATGCATTACATTAAAAAATGAGAATTTAAATTCTAACCAAGTTTTTGCAATGTTGGCAAAAACTTGGATAGGGAACAGAGGAATTTCCCTAAAGATTTACCACTGGATGTCAGTCTAGATCTGCAAAGGTTAGATCAGATCAGATTGTTTCTTAGACTGAATTTAGGTAAATCTGTATGATGAACATAAGTTACTTCATAGTCAAACATGCATTACTTACAGCAGAATTGCATCTTGAACTCCTATGAACAGAAAAAAGTTTACAATATTGAAAAGATTATGGGATATTATCTAAAATAATAAGCCCCTTGGGTTTTTTTTTTTTTTTTTTTTTTTTTTTTTTTT
>JAQZBX010008138.1:0-17362 GCA_029593785.1 Cabassous unicinctus | reverse complement strand
ATTTTTCTCTTTTGGTTTAGTTTTTTTAAAAGTTACAAACTACTCAAATGTAAAATCACCTAGAAAGAAAAATTATATTCTCATGTGGAAGGGGGAAGGAATAAAGGAAACTTAAGAAAGCTTTTAGTCCCTCCCAAATCTGCTCTTAGTTATCAAGTTGTAGAACACTTCTAGAATAAAAATGCTAAGTTATAAATTTATAGTATTATATAGAACACTAAATATATTAAATTCAAACCTCAATATGAAGTTTAAATGTGCTTTATTTCAAGATTATCAAGCTAGTCATTTAATATTTATAAAACATTTAACAAATATTTGCTTAAACTTAAAGTTAATGTCTGTGTCATTTACCTGATATGGGAAAATGTCCAAAACATAATACAAATAATTAAAAATTATCATTCTGAAAGTTAATTATCTAACAGAATCAATCACAATTTATGCTACTTCTATGGTTTTGATTACTTAAAATATCAGCATTTCCATGGAAATTACAAGATTGTAACTTATGTATTGCAGAATGTATTTGTGTAACTAAATTGCCATTAAACCTATTTAATCCAGAACATTTCTAAATACTTCACTGAGCTGCCATAATTTTTGTCAGCATATGTAGTACTGAATGACCATTAAAATACCTGAATTGAAACTATTCCAGTCTAGCAGTTTGTAAGATCTTGTGTTACCCATAATTCCGACAAAGGCTGAGTTCAAAACAGCAAATCAGTAGATCAGTTTTAGGTACAGAATAGGAGGAATAAAACAAAACAAAAAAAAACACTACAAACAAGAACACAATTGACAATACCACTTGACAGGAACTGGAAAGACACAGATAACAGAGTTAATAAATAGAAATAGGGAAGAAGGGGCATGCTATATAACGTTAACAAAAATCTAATGATTTAGGATAATTACCTTGAGTTTTTACACCACCCCATTCGTTCCCTTGCTGTATGCACCTGTTTACTTAATATTTAACAAAGGAGGCTGTTCTAAAAATATACCTCCATAATAATAATAATAATCCATACAGTTAACAGGTGGAAGTGGTTTTAAAATAGGATTTTTCTTCTATACTGAATATGAAATAAAAATTTCCCATAATCACTAGTCAAAAAATAGCTGGAAGACTCATTTGAGAGTTCAAACACAGCATTTTTAACTTTAGCACCTGCATCTCAATCCATCATCAGTTTCTTGCAGAATACCTCAATATCACAAAGTTAATACATCATTATTTTGGAAGATGCTAATTCAGAGCTTTTTTGTTTTAACATTCAGCTTTAAAAAAAAATTAACATTTTTTTCCCATAAATAATTATTAAGGGTCCTGGATATTAATAAAATTTCCTTGAGAAACATTTTTAGTGCATAATACAAACATATAACAATACAAATAATCTGCTTTTTTGAATCAAAATAATATTATTTTAGAACCAATAGAATAATTGATATGCATTTAACTGAAAGTAAAACAAAATGAAAATATAACTCTTATACCATTAAAATCATTTATATATATATGCCCGTAACTTTTAGAAAATAATCCATTATAAATATCTGAGAATCTACATGTGAACTGAAAAGATATTCTGAAAGGGAGGGAAGAAGAGACTGTGTGAGCTGGTAATTACAATACACAAAACATATTCTGTGATAAGGATTCCTGTTTTCTTCCCTGGGCCTGAATTCTTACACCGTCACACAGGTAGAATGAACTTGCAAGGATGATAAACGCCAAAAAGCAGTTTTTTTGTAAAAAGTAATGATATTTTAAGCACAGCTTTCTACCTAAATTTAATTAGCCTTCATTTGTTCTCCCAGACTCTGCACTTCCTCAGAGCACATGGAAGCAACAAAATAAAATCAAATTGCTTTCAGTTAACAGAAGATATTACCAAAAATTGAATGCATTCCTGAAACCACTTTTGGAGCTATCATACCAGTGGGTGCCATATATCAAAATATTTCAGTCAGTAATCCATAGAAACTAGGTCACACAGTTAATGTTAGGTATCTGAAGTCAGTATTGCCTCACACTTTCCAAATTATTCAAGTTCCTAAGCAGAGTTGGAACTCGGCAGTCTTCAAGGTCTCAAAACACTAAGGGGCATCAGTCTGAATTTGCCTTTAATTACTGAAGAATACACAAATACTACAATGAAGAAAAGATCTTAAATTGACCAGAAAATAAGGAACAGGAAAAAGAATGGCTAAACTAAAGAAGAAAAAGAGAAAACTGATGCTTAAAAGCTGTGTCTGCTAAGCTATAGAGTTAAATAAGCCTGGCTAGCATTTCTTTTGTGAAATCTCCCTCAGATCCCTGCTGCCCAATTCAGAAGCTTGCATGTTTTCAGAAGAACTCCAGGCTTCTCTGAAGAACTCACACTTCTCTGAATTATTAACTCAAAGGCCATCAAACCACGGGTCATAGAAAAAATAAAATAATAAAAAAGAACGGCAGTGCTCTGTACGTTCAAAATCTCTATCTGGGATGCTCTCCATCCTATAATTTCAGAACATTTCATTCTTTTTAAAGTTGTTAATAAAAGCTTCAGGAAGAGGTTATTGGAAGTGACGATTTAAAATTTTCAAAAATACATATGTATATATGCCAAATAAGAATGCAAATATGGTCTCAAGTCTAAGGTATATCATCAAAATAAGTGGCTTGAGCAAGTGACCGGGCATTCAGTCAACGAGATATGTAAGAATACATTCCACATGGAAAATCCCTATCATTCATTATGCTAATTTTAGATTTGGAAAAATCGCCAGAGCATTTCTAATCCAAGGGCTTGAAATTACTGGGACTCTGATGTCTATCTTCTTCTCTAATCATGGCTCCATGTTTTAAAGAAATGAACTGTTCTTACTGGTACACTTACATAAAACAAATAGCTACATAGAGGAAACTAAGGAACCAGAAGCATTAGTGTGTTTTTTATTTAATTCTTAAGTACTGTATACAATGTTTCAAGTACATTTTTAAAAGATACATTTTCTTTAGGAATAAGTAAATTACTCAATCTATGAAGAGTAATTGCTAGTGAAAGGAATTAATCTTAAATTAATGGCCATCACAATCAAACTGCAAAATTTTTTATCTGCTTGGGTCAAAGAAACTAGCCGATTCAAAAGTTAATGATTACCTCAAAGTGACACCTTGCCTAAAAATGAATCCAGCTTTGGTTTTTCTTTTTTCATAGAAAATTAAAATATATTTTTACATAGTTTGGCTACTTTTAATTAAAATTACTGCAAATATTTTAAAGTACTGTATGCAAGTTTATACTTTCCTTTTAATTTCTCTTCATAGAAGTTTGGCTTAAAACAGCATTATAACCATCAATTTTAATAACCACAATTTAAGTAAATGAACAGTTAAAACACCTCTTAAACAATTAAAAGCATCCTTTTAAGGACATACCAGGATTGTGAATGCGATCCAAAAGCTTCACCGAGCGTGCACTGACGACACCCCCAACGTGCACAAGAAATCCAGGAGGAAACGCCGTCAGGGTGAAAAATGGAAACTCCTGGTGGAGAGAACAACCGTGTGCAAAGTATTAAAAACTGCTGGTTCAAAAGCCTGTCACAAGAAAACACAAACGTCCCTTGAAAGAAAAGACTGTCCACTGTACATTACATGTTTCGTAATTAAGTTTCCTCGGGTGCTCAGAGTGCCAAATCCATGCTCCCATGTGGACGGTGTTACACAGAATCCAAACACCTTGCTTATCAGTTTTCCATGAGGGAAAACATTTTCGGAGTTCTACTCTGAGACATATGGAACAGTCTCCCTTCCTCTCACTCCCCTACTCTGACACCACTCTACCGATACCTGCTGCTCCATGGGGTAGGCCCCCTCACATGCACACTCCATTATCATCTAAGCCTGGGGAAAGAGATGTAAAAGAATGGGGGCAAAGAGAGGGGCAAGGAGAGAATGAACAGTGTGGGTTAACAGATACATAAGAAGGAAAGAATACGGGCAAATATCAAGTTGCAGTGGGTAAAGAACAGCTGTGTGAATTCATTTCCTCGCCTTACTCCATCAACACCAGAGTGGCAAGAGCAAATGCAAGTAAATGAATGTATATTAAGAAAAGGGGAGAGGTGTATACATGGGAGCTAGGGAGGCAATAAAATTCCACAAACTCTTCCAAGCTTTATTTTCTCCTTCACTCTTCAGAACATCAAACCTGTCAATTTAGAGATTAGGAGAACTGTACAAGAGAGAAACGAGGAAGCAGAGATAAGAAATTAACTGAAATAGCACCTAGGAAGAAAGAAAAGCTCCTCTGGTTGCCCGGATGGAGAGGTCCCTCACATTATACAGCCTGGATTAAATAGGGGAAACTTAGTATCTAACTTTTGTGGCTATAAGATTAATGTAACTCCTCACTAAATTATTTGAACTGGAAAATAAGCAAAACAGGGCTCTCAACAGTCAAAACAAGTACTAAAGCTCATGCCCTTGACTCATAGGAGATCCCCATAAGTGATATTAAAACATGATATATTTATATGTAATTTTATGAACATATAATTCTAAAATCTATTATTTGACTTTCTGGACTACAGCAGATTAAATGCAGCAAATACAAGCTAGAGACAGAGGGAGACAAGTACTACAGAAGCAAGCACATTAAAAGCAGCAAGGCAGGCTGCTCAGGAGCATGGAGAATACAGACTCACAAAAGCATAATTCACAAACCACAGCAACTTGGAATCACTTAGCACAAAGGCAAACAGTTCTGCACATCTCAGTAACCTAGGGAGGCACAGTATTAAAAAATATATGTATTTTTATATATACATACATCTATTCATATATATCTAAATAGATACATGAATGGCTATATATAGAAATGTGTGTATATATATACATATATACATACATATATATTTAAATGTAAATTCACTTGGAATTTAGAAGTAATCTTTAAATTAATAAAGGCAAGAAATTCCCAGGCCATGTAAGAAAAGGGGAAGAAAACAGTCTGTGCCTGTGCAAGTGGCTGGGTTTGGCCCAGCTGACCGGCAGAAGGCAGGGAGGAAAGGGGAGCGGAAGATGCTACTTGAATATGTTTTTAAAATGTTTAGTCAAAATTCTACCTGAATTCTTAAAAATATCTTTTACTTAAGAAATGTATAGATAAGCTTATCCTATGAGAAATTTAAGTACTTTTCCTAATAAGTTAGGGCTCTCAGTATTTTTTTTTTCAATTTTAAGTATACTGAAATATTTTCTCAAACCACCTGAGGCATGTGATAGCTCCAGAGAGTAAAGAGGCACTTTACATGTAATCTTCATACTTAAATCTTTTAAGTTTTAGGCAAGAGTCACTGAAACTTTTAGTAAGCTAAATAGAGTATACTACTTCCTTCTAAAACTAAGAAATTAGGTAAATTCACATATTGGAAAAACATCTACATATAAGATTCTAAAGTCTAAGTATAAAAAAATGATTATTCAGGATTCTTTTATTCATTTTCTCCAAATTTGGGGGGATGGGAGAAAGGAACAAGAGGGAAAGCATTATGCTAGAGCTGGTCTAGCAGAGACAAGCAGGGGAGCAGCTGTCCAGAGGTGAAGGACCCCTCTGCTGAAGTAAACTCTGTCCTACATGTTCCCAGTTCACCTAATCAGCACGCCAATTCACTTTTAAACAAAGACTTGAACCTACAGTCAATGAAAATGCCATTGTTACTTAACCAAAACTACATCTTCAGATAATTCTCTTTCTGCAAGAGCAGCTGCTGATATCTACAGTTGACTATTAAGTACCTACCATCACGGCTACCACCACCACCACCGACTTACTGAGTTCTTACACGTGCCAGGCCCTGTGCAAAGTTTTTTAAAACTACGTTTTATAATCTTTCCCATAACCCTAAGAGGGAGGTGAGGTACTTATTATCTCCATGTTTCAGGTGAGGAAACTGAGGTCAAAAGGACCTTTTAGGGAGCGGGTATAGCTCAGTGGCTGAGTGCCTGCTTCCCATGTAGGAAGTCCCGGGTTCATCCCCGGTACCTCCTAAAAAAAAAAAGATGACCTTTTATTTCTAGACTCTTTCTGAGCAACAAACCTTACCATCTGGCTTCCTTGTCATTTCTGGTTAAAACAATGAATTAATAAGGAGTAGATTTTAATCTGGTTTGTTTATTGTATCTGAGGAATGAATAGAGCCTCTTCCATTGAAAAGGGAAGCTTCCTTAAGAACAGCCTGCCCTGCTTTCAATGCCTAGATGCAAATTTCAGGAACTGTAGAAGACATTTTCTCTGGAAAGCCCTTATATTTAAGCATCTTTCCACGGGGGACCGAGATGGACTTTACAAATTGATGCTTTGACATAAACCAAATCAAATGTATTATAAAAAATATTTTAGCATAAAAATATTTAGTAGTATGTGCTCAAAGATAGGCTAGCTGAAAAATTATCAGAACACTACAGGAATATACTTTTTAAATGGGATACTCTTTAAAAAGGCTATGGGAGTACACTTTTTATATAATATAAAAATGGGAGTATATCTTTTAAAAAGATATTTAAGGAGGATTTTTCTTAGAAGTTATTTATTTTTAAAAGTCAAATATTCTTTTTATTATTCCAAGAGACAAGAGTAAACTTTCTAGATAAAAAACTTCATGTTGCATTCCTACTATAATTTATTGTACAATTTTACCCCTACTTCCAAGAAGATCATTTTTTACCGAAAGCACTTGCTTTGTGTTTACCAAAGTGTGTTCCTCATTAAGAGGTATTTAAAAAGGAGGGTTCCATGGTAAGATGTATTGGGAAATTCTAGGTTAAAATAAGTTAAAAAGGTTTCTTTACTGAAGAAAAATATACATCACAAAGTCTAAAAAGTAACTTCCTTTTTCTTAACAGTAAAAGAACACTCACTGAAAAACCTATTTGCTTTATGTCAAATAGTCCATATGTGGAACCTGAATCCAAATAAAATTTTTATCTCCATTTCTCATCTCCCAATAACCAGGTACCTATTACCAAGATCTAGTCAACTTATTTTAATACTTTATTGAGAGAAAAGAATAACACTTTTATTTTTGAGAACTGCTACTTGAAAACCATTTAATAAAAGATGATAAGGAAATAAAGTGCTTCTTTTCTCAAGGAAAAAAACCCTATAATTTATTAAGGGTGGTATAGCAAGGGGTAAAAATGAGTATTAAAAAATATATATAAAACATGATGTAAGTGCATCTGCGGTAAAGGCATGAGCTAATGTTCAAGTTAGCAGAGTCAAGGTATATATCTGAACACGTGTGGGGAGAATTCTTCATATTTCTGAGTTTCAAATTTTCCCCCAATCAGAAGCCCTACTAAAGGCAGTCACAGGTGAATGGGAAAGCATGTGAAAAGATAACAATACTTTTTCTACTTACTATGTAAGCAGGGTAGAGAAGTATCCCATAAACTCAAGTAACTGCTGCTAGACGTTAGGTAATGTAGATATAATGACAACTCAGTTTTACCAAATTTGAAAAAAAAACTATAGTTCTCCAAACCCTTGCTGCTAATGCCACAGATTATCTGATAATGCATGTCCACTGTGTTAATGCGCCCACATTTTTAAGAATGTTTAAAGGCATATTTGAAATTTTATCCAAGCTAAATCCAAAACAATTTTCATCAATTAACATTTTCTGCCTTTAAAGTTAGATGCATTTAAAAAGACTTGGTAAAAAATAAAATAAAATAAAATAAATAAATAAAAAGACTTGGTAGAGACAGCAAAGTGACAGGCACAGCTACAGGCAAATCCCATTATATCAAACTTCGTGGCAACCCAAGTTGTTCTGTTGGTGTGAATCTAATGACAATTATATTATAAGAAACCATAGTCCTACTGTGAGGGGCTAGAGAGGAAAAAAGAAAGCCAATCTCTCCATAAAAAATACAAAAATAGGAAGGGAGAGGAGATAAGAGCATTTTGGCCTAAGAAAATGAGGAGTGGAAGCACACGTCTTTCCTCTGCTCTCCTTTTCTCCTCCATGCTTTTGTTTCTCTATATGTGATTTCAAAGGATGACATGGATACTTAGGTGGGCTTTTTGGTGGCAGTAGTTGGTACCCCTGCAAGTATAAGAGTAGCTGAAATGTAACCAGTGACTCATATCTGGGTACAGCTGAAGTCTCATCAATCTGCTTAGCTCAGCTCTGCTCTTTGCACCCTTGTCCAAAAGCAAACAGTGCCTTCACAGATACTTATAGCACATAGAGAGCACAGGAAAAAAAATGCTGTATTGTTTATAATAATAGGATCTGAAAAATACTATTCTCAAGAGCCAACCTATAGAAAAGGAATTTGCTTTTACAGGTACTTGCTATAATGGGGTTTCACTTTTTTCCCCCCCAAAATGCTAGCATTAAATGGAATATGAAATAAAAAATTCTGTAATGCTTATAGCTTCCAAATTAAGCACAACAAAAGCTATGAACTGTGTTTAAAATAACTGACATGACATATAAAATCATGCACTGTATTAGATATGTAGAAAAAAAGAACAAGAGCCTCACAAGTGCTATTAAATGAAAAGAAAAACAAAAACTTTGCATTATGAAATTAAAAAGCTGGCAACATCTGTTAAAAGCGTAAATGGAAAAGCTTTCTGTACAAGAAATAGGCTCTCACACATGTTCAGAAACATACCCGCCTTCTACAGAGCCTATGAGGCGATCCTCCCTTAGCAAGGAAGTTTATACAAAATAAAAAATAAAAATAAAAAAATGAAAAATCATCTAAAAACTGTAACTTTTCATTTTCCTACTCAACAGGCTTAGCTAAACATTAAACTCATAATAATTAAAATAGATGTATTAGCTTACTGAAGAAAATTATTTATGTTAATCAGTAGAAATATGGAATCCGTGCATTTCTGATACCTAAGAGATTGGTCAATCTCAATAAATAAATATGTTAATATACTAAAGAGTTAATTTTAATATAATAAAATACAACAGAAATATTTTTCCTACAAAAATGTCTACTATGTTTTTCTCTATAACTTTAATGTAAAATTAGAAATGGCTTCAGCATTCAATGAATATTTCCAAATAGAATATTTCTTATAAAATATAGGACAAACAAAAATAGTTACAGAATTATTCTGAATCAAAAGTAATTATTTATAAAGAAATTATTTTGATACTTTAAATACGTTTTGGAAATGAAAGCACAATATTACAGATATAGGACTAAAAATGGTTTATGAAAATGAGTTATAAAAGTACATTGAAGCATAAGATAATAAATTCATATTAACAGTATAAGAATAAAGAATGTCGTGTGACTCTTACCCTCTGTTCCAATGCTGATTGAGTCTGTTGTCTTAAAAGAGCTTTAAATGGCCCCCCTTCTTTTCCAGCACTACCACTTCCCATTCCTACAGAACATCAGCACATAAATAACAACCAAAACAAAACAACTACAGAAACAAAGTTCAGTTGTTTTCAATTTTATAATATCATGATTCAAAATATGTTAAAATGATCCAAGCACTTAAAGTCTTTGAATTAGCAACTAAAGCACCAATTTTACTCATGGTTTTACACAAAATTTCTTTAGAAGTAAGAGGTCAAAGCCTTACTGGCCACAGGTAGTTTTAGACTTAATTTGTTCTAAAAATTGTAATAAAATTCTGCTAAGCCGATGAATTTTCATGTAACATTCAATTTATAAAAGTTGACTCTTCTAATAAAAAATAACCAAAACAAATACATTTATTATGCTAACATTTTTTAAGAACACTAAAAGAAATAAGGGAAATATTAAATGTATGTTTAAAAGTAAATAGAGAGGACAAGCATTAATTGTGCTCACTTAAAATATTCCAAAATTCTCTAAAAAGCATGAATTTTAGGCAATTTTGAAATAGAGTCTAATCTATTTTCTGTTAACTTTCCATTTCTAAATACAGCATCATGGCAACACAGTATTGATATTTATACTTTTCAATGCTCATTTGCAAAAATCAACATAAAAGTTTTTAAAAACTAAAAATCAAGAACATGTAACAGACATCACAAATGTACATAGTTATGGATGAAAGAATTGTATTTCTCAAGTTCTTAGATAGATATTTTTAAAGCTTAATTTTATATTTCTTTCCCTACCTTATATTATTCTTGTGATAGTACTAACAGACCAACTATGGTCAAAGAATTATAGAAAGCAAGGGACAGGTGAGAAGCCAGTGCTTCACACACTGGAGCTAACGGTTCAATCTCACTCTTTTCAAAGCTGAAGATACAGTCAGATTTACTACAATCGTTTTTAAAAGAGCTAATATACCTTTACATTTTTAGCTGTTCTTGGATAAGGAAACAAAGGTTAGCATGTGTATAGTCTCAAATGGTATATTTTTAAAAAAGAAATTTCTTTTTCTTATAGTAACCGAAACATAATTTTTAGAGACTATACAATACTAAACATAGAAATAAAACTTTAAAGTCCTTAAATGAAGCATATTGAAAGCCACAAAATAAAACGCAAATTTGTAGACAAATTAAATATCAGAAAATTTCACAGAATAATTTGATAATTTATGCAATGGAGAGGGAAAAAATGAATAATGAAAGAATATTACCAAAATGAGACTTAAACTGATTCAAACAGAGTAATCTACTAACGTAACCATATGGTTTAGCAACATGATGATACAGGTCCAATGTAAATGGAGTTGTATGAAGGGAAGGAAAGTAGAGCATCTAAAACAGAAACTCTAATAATGAGTTCCTAATAATTACTGGAAATATCTAGATCCATGTCTTCAGACATTTAACTTTTTTAAATATACAAAATAATTTTAGTAGAACATAATTTATTAGACAAAGTATCCCTTAAGTAATGCTCAATATGTCCTCATGATAATTGTAATTGGTTAACTTTATCTGCCAGTAAGAAAATAAGAGAAGTGCATCCTGTGTAAAATACCCAATAGTTCTACTTATAGAATGAAATAATTGTTTTCAAAGATGATTTAAAATACAGGGATTAAAAAGCTGATGTAATTTGATCCTACCAGAAGCAGCCAGGAATAGCTCTTCACTGAAAGAAACACTTTTCCTCAGAACTGGGCTGACAGGGCTAGAGTGCTGAGGGGTTAGGCTAGACTCCCAGAGGAGACAGGACTTTCTAAGATGGAGGGAACCACAAGGGAGGGAGGGAGACCTGGGGCACAGGCAAATCCTAGGCCCCTGAGAGTGAGGTGCTGTGGAGGAAAGCAGCAGAGAAAAGACGCAGATTTAGAAGAGGATCAGAAAACGCAGCATAAGGAAAACAATGAGGAAGCAAAACAGAACAGTAAAAATGGATTTTCAAATGTATTGACAAATTACTGTAGCATATGAAGAGTAACTAGGAAGACCATCCATCCGGTATAATTTAAATAAAAACCACAGTCTGAAACTTAACAAACCTTCAAAACTTTGTACTCATTAAAACTTTTTAAATCATTAATTTAGGATTTTATGCTCTTCTAATTACTTTTCAATGACTTCAAAATACTTAAATTACCTGACTTTTTTGCTTAAGAATTAAGACTAATTATGTACCAGTTACAAATCTTTAAAGCCATAAATCTGTTCATATGGATGTCTAAATATAAACGCTTATTTAAAGTGTAAGTACAGTACTTCAAATGTACTGACTAAAATATTTCATTTCCAAGTATTTTCATTGACTAAAAATAAACACTCATACCACATTAGGTAGACAGTTGCCTTTATTAATTTCAAATAAAATATTAATTTTTTCTGTTCAGCTTTTGAAATGTATTTTAATGCTTTCCTTTTCCTCTAAAATTTTTAATTGTCAAATCAGTTTGCATTTAAAGAGATTTAAATATACTAAGGGTCAAATAGTTTCTGGATCACAAGAACTATATGTAGTAAAGATCTGATTAAAAAGTAAAAATTAGCTTGAGTCAGATGTCAATTCAATATCCTAACACTAGCATTCTACAATTCCAGCCCTACTAGTTGAGTACTTAGAAAAAGATATGAAAATAGTCTATAGAATAGTCAATATCCTAACACTAGCATTCTACAATTCCAGCCCTACTAGTTGAGTACTTAGAAAAAGATATGAAAATAGTCTATAGAAATAAATCAATAAAATTTAAAAATAAAATGAGACCTACCAGAAAAACAGGTGGTAACTTTATCTACCTTTATTCTACTTTTGGCTCCCCAAGTTACTTACAATGAATCAATCATAATTCATTTCTTATCTATTTCCACTATTTCTCAAAATACTGATTTTGCATATAGTAAAGCAGAAGGAAAAGAACCATGAAGTACATGCTGGATTACAGTTTTAGAAATTTTATAACAATCAAAATTTTGCCATTTTAAATCTCCACAAGAAATAGGAATGCTCTTCCCAGAGATTCATGATAAAGTCAAGGTACTCAAAATTACAACTATTTTATAAATATGCAATTGAAGCACTGTATAACTATAGGCAAAACAAACTGTACTTACAGACAGCTTATAAATATAAAAAGACATGAGAACAAATAATGAATGAGAAAATAAAAGAATTTTTAAAAACTAAAAATTTGGGAGCTAGAAGATAAAATACAAAAAAGTTTTAATTGATAACACAAGTGATAATTTATTAGAAAGCTAAGGGAAGAGAAGTTTAGTTAAGTTAATCTTTAGACTTTTTGCTGAATAAAAAAAAGAGCACAACATTGTCAACACAACTGATAGCACTGAAATATATATCTGAAAATGACTAAAAGGGGAAATGTTAGATTGAATATATTGTAACAGAATGATTTTTTTTTTTTAAATCCATGGAACTACACTACCAATAGGGAACCCTAAGTTAAACCATGGACTTTAATTAATAGTACAATTATAAAAATATGCTATCATCAAATGTAACAAAAGTTCCACACCAATGCAAGGTGGTGGTGACGACACTGTATTTTATACATGATGGTTCTATAAGCCCACAACTTCTCTAATAAAGAAAAGAAAACCCTACAAAAAAAAATAAGAATTTCAAAACTTTATCTGGGGTGTGGTAAAGAAAAATAAGAGTATTGAAAAGTGACCTGGAACATACAAATAAACAATCGGTGGACCAAAACCTCAAAAATATTTTTAAGAACACTTACTCTTCCAATACTATTCCGTCTTTTCTTTTTTTGTCATGAAGTTTAAGGCTGGAGTTTCCTTCTTTATTTAAAACACACAAAACTTCACTACAATTGGAATGGCTCAGTTTTTAGGACATAAATATGATTAAGATTACGCCATATTCTAAGGCATCCATTATTATAATAATTTGCTATTTGCAAATTATTTTAGATATCACTCATAATTAAATAATATGTGAAAATAAAGCTATTATCTTCAAAGAATTAGGTATTCATATATCATTTTCTTTACATTTTATAACTGTATTTATAAAAACAGAAATTAAAGGTACAATCTTTCTTTTTTAATGCTCTTTCTTTACTTTAGAAGCACTACCAGGTTCAGATTGAGATTTCTTTACATTGTTTTCCAAAATATCTGGGGTCATTTTATAAATTTATTTTCTAAACACAAAAATAAGGTTATTAAAGACGACAAATTAAAAATACCACAAACAAGAAACATGCAAAAGGTTTTAATAAATCTGGTGGGAAAACTGCTAGATGAAAATACTATTTGCAAAAATTGAAAACCATTAACTTTCAATTTTTTAAGCTTTTTTATTTTTCTTAACAATCACAATTTAATGGTTTAAATAATGCAAATCTGTTTTAAGGACTATAGAGCTAATTTGATTTTTTACCAACTTTTTATCATAAAACATATTTACAGAAACCCAAAGAGAGATTATCCATTAAAATACAAATAGGAGAGGGAAAATCTTTTTAATTTTATAAACTGAGAAATATTCAAGAATAAGCAAAACTGCTAATTTCTAACCTACAGGGTAAGACTAGAAAAACCAAAAATTTTAAATAACAAAAAGTTAATAACTAGATTATGTGTGCCAATATAGACATTTCAGTTGTTAAGATTTTTTTCATCATAAAATTTTAGAAGTAAATTCAGAAATAGGCAGAGACAATGAATTCAGAAATGCTTCCACATTTGATTGCAAGCTACTGGAGTTACACTGTATTCAAATGCTTTCAGATAACGTGATTCTTCTTAATTTAAACATGAAAGGAAAAATGTTTACACACAAAAATAAACTTTGGACTTGATATCTACACTACGATTAAATAAATAAAATGTAGATCTCTGAGCAAGACAATTTCTAACTATACAAAATTTTCATATTTTAATTGTAATAACTGAAAATGATCAGTATTCACATTTTCTTTTAACATAAATGCCAAAAACAGGAGAAAAGGTTTGGATGGAAAGCTAATAAGAAACAGAAACAAATTTGAAAAAAAAGAAAGAAAGAAGAAAAAAAAGGTGAGTTGAGGCACCTTACCAGTTTTGGGTGTCAAACTCAAATCTGTGTCAGAAGAAGAGGACTGTCGACTGTAGGACTTGGAAGGTGAAAAGGAATAAGTTTGGTTTTTCAGAGGGGTTGAGGGTCCTGATGAGTGAGTATTGGGATTGGGATCTTCATTGAAGGGAATCCTGCCAGAAGAAGGTGGAGAAATATTAAGTAATCATGTGCCGAAGGGCGTGACGAATGGCAGCATGATCCAAACACCAGGAAAGTGTTGGGGCAGGGCCAGCAGTCATTTCTTAACGTGGAGCTGGGAATGAGGCCAAAGAAAACCAACTGCTGCTTAACCATTCATCATTCTTCAGATAAATATTGTCTGCATTGAAACAGTTAAAAAGCCAAGTAAAAAGCAAAAAAGCATGAAATGACAGACTAAGGGGGTAAAAAAAAATATTAAAAAGAGAAATAAAAAGAATATATGACTGAAAATATTTTCAAATAAACAATGCTCTTTTAAGTAATAAAAGAAAAAATGATGACTGCAAATGGTGTGTGTAAATACTCAGTTGTATTTATATTTGCACACACAGGCATCTTCAAAAGAAAAAAGTATGTTTCCTTATCCTCTAGCATCAAGAGTGCCACAGCTAAAAACACAGCAGAGAAGAAAATGAATATAGCTACACAGAAACATTGCATCTTACGCAGAATAATTGCTTACCTGTTTTCCAAAAGCTCTCTTCCACAGAATGAAACAGACCCTACTTAACAGGTTTTGTACATAAAGAAAATAAGCAAATTGAAAGCTTTGGCAGGTATTTCATCTAGTAGCCAATCATCTAAGCAAATGCAGAGATTACAAAAATACATACATTTAGGATTCTCCTAAAAATTCACAGTACAAATACGTAAGAGGGTTCTTAGAAGGTCTATGGAAGAGACTTTGGAAACCGGAAGAATGCTTTCACTTCCATAGAGTTAGAGCCTCTGTGGCAGCTAAGTACAGGAGTTCTTCACTGCAGCTGGACTCCACTGAGAGAAGGGAGAAGCAAAGACTCGTGCTACCTGCCTCGGCTACCTGCCTGCCTGCCTCTGCGCCACTCTGCCCGTGGCCTGCCTCTCCCCAGCTCTGGAGCCTGAGCAGTCTCGTACCAGTATAGATGAGAGTGGGAACAGACACAGAGAAGTTCTGAGTAAGTCGTGAGCCAGTAGCAGTGTGAATTGGGCTGTTGTGAGTCGAGCGGCATCCGTGGCTTGGAGGGTGGACCAGCGCAGACCTGAGGGAGTTTGTGGTCAAAGTGGAAGAAAAGAAAACAATACATACAAGAGATTGCAAAGTTACGTTAAAATCGTTTCAAGGAGCTTTAGTTAGGGGAGAGAACTTATTTTTTAGACCCTAGCATGCAAAAAACAAGTTGAATAAAAAAAGGCCGACCTAAATATTAATTTGTTAAGATATAGTTTTAAAGGATTAGATTAATAAATTAGGACTGTGGATAAGAAAAACAGCAAGCAGAATAGTCAGGGGAATTAAGCAAGGAAAAAAAATGAAGATTTGCTTCAAAAAGTTTGTTACTATTTTAATCACGATAGAGGTTACTAAAGAATATTTAAGGGGGGAAACACCCATTAAAGTGAAAAGTCAAATATAAAGTTCTCATTTTACCTTTAAAACTCAGGCATGAGTAGTTCTTGATATAATTATATTTTTTCTATAAAGAAATGTTACTTAGCTGTTTCTGTCTGCAATCTCAAGATGGGGGTACTTAAGAATATGAAAAAATGACAGCATAGAGAAATGCAGTGAACTGAATGGAAATAAACACATGAACACAGTCCAGTATTTCAGCACACCTAGTGTATAGTTTAAAACCAGGTTATGCTGGGAATGAAACAAAGCAAGGGGGTACTGCTTCTCAGAATACAGTATATAAAGCAATGTAAAAGATTTTGTCAATCTCTCATGCAGAATATATTAAACTACATTCTGAATTGAAATTTTTTAAAAAACAAATTATATTCTGCACTAGATCACATCTGTGTGTATAGATACACATAGAACAGATATAAACAGATACATATTCATATATAACATTTAAAATTTTCAAGAAGAAATTTTGCTAAAAGGGTATATTACGTCAGATGGGATGGAAGGTTATACTACATAAATAAGAATCCTGGACTTCATATTATCAATTATTTCACTGTGCAGTGCCTTATACACAATGGTAAGAGAGAACCATATATGAGTACCACTGAAAAACTATTATATTCCCATTTTTTCAGAAATCAAAATAAAATAAGGCCAAGAGCCCAACTTTTTATGGCCTTTTTTTCATTTTCAACTGCTATACTACTGACTGCCCAGTGAACATTCCCACAACCACGATTTGCCATGGTTCAACTGTGAGCTATCACCATTTGGCCACAATGGTCTTTCATGGGGTCTCCAGGTTAGTTTCTGATTTTAAAATAGGGCAAATATTTCTGATGTGTTAGTAGTAAAAATTAAAAATATAAACTATAACTGATAAAAATCAGACATCTCATCAGTATCTTATTTTCACAAACAACTAAGTGAGATGCTTCGTTCTTTACTGCACTGCTGAAGTGACCAATGGGCTAAAAAATCTAAGAATCAGTGCTGTAAAAAGGAGCAAATACAGAGAAATTACAGCTAAAGTGTCTTAGAAAGTACTTTTTTTTTAAGGTAGAAAAGCAATAAATCACATTTAAAAGCACTTTCTACCATCAAGATTGGAAATACCAAAGGGATTTATATCATGCATTACACTGAAAACATTTAAATGTAAAATTTGAGCTTATTAAATAGGGAAGCCAATGTAGCTCAGTGGTTGAGTGCCGGCTTCTCACATACGAGGTCCCAAGCTTAATCCCCATTCCTGG
>JAQZBX010008137.1:0-48779 GCA_029593785.1 Cabassous unicinctus | reverse complement strand
AGGTACATCTTTGATTTTAACTCTTTTTTTTTTTTTTAATATAAGCAATGAGAGCTTTAAATTTTTCCTCTCAGGACTGTCTTTACTGTAACCCACAGTTTTGATGTATTGTGTTCTCATTTTCATTTATCTTGAGGTATTTATTGATTTCTCTTGAAATTTCTTCTTTGGCCCACTGATTATTTAATAGTGTGTTGTTTAATCTCCATATATTTGTGAATTTTCCCTTTTTCCATTTGTTATTAATTTCCAACATTATGCTATTATGATTAGAGAAAGTGTTTTGTATAATTTCAATGTTTTTAAATTTATTGAGATCTGGACTTTCCTGAGAAAGATCTATGAGTATTTGAGAAGAAGTTTGTATCCTGTTGTTTTGGGGCATAATTCTCTTTAACTGTTAGGTCTAGTTTATTTATTGTACTATTCAAGCTCTCAATTTTCCTATATTCCTCTGACAAGATGTTGTGTTGTTTTAGAGAGGTCTTCGTCTCCTTTCAGTCTTGCCTGTGTGTGTCTTGCCTGTGTGTATTTTGCAGGACCTATGTAAAGTGTGTAAATATTTATTAGTGTTATTTTTTCTTGGTTAATGCCTTTTATTAATATAGTAACCTCCTTCAGCACTTATAACAATTTTTCATTTAAGATCTACTTTTTTTAAATATTTGGATTGCTTCTTCAGTAATTTTTTGATTATTATTTGCATGGCATGTCATTTCCAACCTTTCACTTTCAACCTGATTGTGTACTTGCATCTACGGTGAGTCTCTTGTAGACAACAAATAGGTGGCTCATGTTTTTTTGTTTTTTTTTTAATTTTTTCAATTTATGTCTTTTAATTAGGTAGCTCAATCCATTAAGCATTAAAAGGAAAAGACATTGCTTTTTCCATTTTATCCCTTGAATTTTTGTTGTTATATCTTACCATTGTCTGTATTTTAATCCTTTGTGTTTCTCTTATGTATCCTCTTTAATTCTACACTCTTCTCTAGGCCTCTCATTATTGTCTTTTCCTTTCAAATCTGTAACACAAACTTTAATAACTCTTGAAGACTGGTCTCTTGGTTACAAACTCACCTTCATTTTTGAAGTATAGTTTTACCAGATAAAGAATTCTTGGCTGGTAGTTTTTCTCTTTGAAAATCTTGACTATATCATAACTCTGCTTCTAATCTCCATGGTTTTTGATGAGAGATTGGTACTTAGCATTATTGAGGCTCCCTTGAAAGTAATTCATTTCTTTTCTCTTCTTGCTCTCAGAACCCTCTCATTTCTTTGTCCTTTGAAATTCTGAATAGTAGACTTCCCAGAGTAGGTCTATTTGGATTTATTCTGTTTGGGTATGTTATCCTTCTTGAATTTTTTAAAAATATTTTAAAATCATACAATATGTTACAAAATATGTTTGGTCCATAGTAATGCAATCATATAGTATTTGTCCTTTTGTGTCTGGCTAGCTTCACTTAACATAATGTGGTCCAGGTTCATCCATGTTGTCATATGCTTTATTACTTCATTTCTTCTTACAGCTGCATAATATTCCATCATGTGACACCACAGTTTCTTTATCCATTTAGCCATTGATGAACAACTGGTTTGTTTCCAAATTTTGGCAATCTTGAATAATGCCACTATGAACATTTTTGTACAGATGTCTGTTCATGACACTGCTCTCAGTTCTTCTGGGTATACACCCAGTAGTGGTATTTCAGGGTCATGTGGCAAGTCTATATTCAAATTTTTTGGAAATGCCAAGCAGTCCTCCACAGCAGCTGTACCATTCTGCATTCCCGCCAACAGTGAATAAGTGTTCTTATCTCTCCATATCCTCTCCAACACTTGTTGTTCTCTGTCTTTTTAATAGTGTCCATTCTGATAGGTGTGAAATGATATCTCATTGTAGTTTTGATTTACATTTCCCTAATCATTAGTGATTCTGAGCATTTTTAATGTGTTTTTTTGTTTTGTTTTGTTTTGTTTTTTTTCGCCATTTGTATTTCTTCTTTGGCCAAAGGGCTATTCAAGTCTTTTGCCAATTTTTCAGATGGGGCATTTGTCTTTAATTCTTGAGTTGTAACATCTCTTTATATATCCTGGATATTAAACCCTTATTGGATATGTGATTTCCAAATATTTTCTCCCTTTGATTTGGCTGACTTTTCACCCATTTGAAAAAGTCCTGTGAGGTGTAAAAGTATTTAATTTTGAAGAGGTCACATTTATCTATGTTTAATTTTGTTCTGAGTGTTTTGGGTGTAAGATCCAAGAGACCACCACCTACTAGAAGGTCTTGAAGATATTTCCCTATATTCTCTTCTAGTAATTCTATGTTCCTGGTTTTTATATTGAGGTCTTTGATCCATTTTGAGTTTATTCTGTATAGGGAGTGAGAAAGGGGTCCTCTTTCCTTCTTTTGGTTATAGATATCCAGTTGCCCCAGACCATTTGTTGAAGAGACCATTTTGTCCCATTAACTTTAATTTGGTAGGGTTGTCAAAATCCAGTTGGCTGTATAGGTAAGGGTTTATTTCTGCATTCTCAGTTCCATTCCAAATATCAATGTGTCTATCTTTATGCCAGTCCCATGCTGTTTTGACCACTGTAGCTTTGTAATATGTTTCAAGGTCAGGCAATGAAATTTCTCCCATGTCGCTCCTCATGTTTAGAATGCTTTTGGCACTTTCGGTGCACTTGCCTTTCCAAATGAATTTAGTAAATACCTTTTCTAATTCTGTAAAGTAAGCTGCTGAGATTTTGATTGGTATTGCATTGAATGTATAAATCAGTTTGGATAAGATTGACAACATCATGATATTTATTCTTCCAATCCATGAACACAGAATGTCTTTCCATTTGTTTAGGCATTTAAAATTTTCTTTTAGCATTGTTTTATAGTTTTCTGCATATAGGTCCTGTACTTCTTTGGTTAAATTAATTCCTCGGTGTTTGCGTCTTTTTGTTGCTATTGTAAATTGAATTTTCCCCCTGATTTCCTCCTCAGATTGTTCAGTCCTAGTGTACAAAAACATTATGGATTTTTGCATGTTGATCTTGTATCCTGCCAAGTTAATGAACACATTTATTAGCACAAATAGCTTTCTCATGGATACTTCAGAATTTTCTAAGTCCAGGATCATGTTATCTTCAAACAATGAGAGTTTTACTTCCTCTTTTCCTAAGTGGGTGTCTTTAATTTTTCTCTTGTCTAATTGCCCTAGTTAGAACTTCTAGTATAATATTGAATAACAATGGTGACAGTGGGCATCCTTGTCTTGTTCCCAAACTTAAAGGGAAAGCTTTCAACCTTTCCCCAATAAGTACAATGTGGGCTGTGGGTTTTTCACTTATGCCTTTTATCATATTGAAAAATTTTCCTTCTATTCCTCTCTATCTATCTATCTATCATCTATCTATCTATCTATCTATCTATCTAAATATTTATATCTATCTATCTATCCATATATTATTTTTTAAAAGCTCCTTAGATTACATAACTGTTGCACAAAAAATATAGGGATTCCCATATGTTCCACTTCCCACACCTCCCACAACCTCCCACATAAACATCCTTCATTAGTGTGGCACATTCCTAGCAATTGATAAACACATCCTGGGGCTGTGCCATTAAGCATGGACCATAGTTCATATTACAGTCTACACTCTCTTCCACACAATTCTGCATGTTATGTGATGATATAAAATGGCCTATATCTGCCATTACAGTGTCACTCAGATGATTGCCAAGTCCTGAAAAAGCCCCTGTATTACAAATGTTTTTCCCTCTCCCAACCCCCAGAGGTTCAGTGGCCACTGACTCCACATCAATGATGTAATTTCTTCCATTGCTAGAATCACAATATATCTATAGTAGAACACCAGTAAGTCCACTCTAGTCCATAGCTCTTCCCCCATTCCTCAGGATTCTAGGATGGTGATGTCCACTCCACCTCCAATTGAAAGAGGACTTATATCCCATGGGGAAGATGTATGTGACTATCCTGCCTGCCGGAGCAGACTCTCTCCATTCCCTGGGATGGCCATTGTAAATCATCATTTCTCCACCTGGTGAGTCCAATGAGCTGTAGAGTAGGTGTTGCAGCCCCACTGATGTTCCAGGCCAGCTGGCACATTAGACAGCCAAAAGACTCAAGTCTCTAGACATACACCTACAAACTCAAGCACCAAGTATAGGTTTAAATAGAAGAGACAGATGAACCATGAGCAGGGAATACATAATTGAGTCCAACTTTGTCACTCTCAGGAACACAAACTCCAAAGTTGGGCCCACAGGCAAGCCAGCAAACTTTGGAGCTATCTGCACTGATCATAGGACCTGGGTGTCTCCAGAGACCTCAGCAGCCCCACTATTTGGGGTAGTACCCAATTTGAAGTCTATGAGATCCTGCTGAGATGTGCATAAGTGTTACCTCTGGAATGAGCTCCTGAATCACTTTAAAATCTCTTTGCAATATAAACTTATATGTCTTTACCTTTTCCCCCTTTTATTTGAGGTCTTTTTCCAGTTCCATTTGTAGTTGGTGATTAGTAGCAATACCTTGGTGCCAGGGAGGCTCATCCCCAGGAGTCATGTCCCACACTGGGGGGAAGGTAATGAATTCATATGCTCACTTTTTCTTAGAGAGAGATGACATTTGAGCAACAAGAAGGCTTGGAGGAGGCAACCCTTAGGCACCCCATAAAATAGTGTAAGTTTCAGTTTCAAGAGCAAAGACTCATAATCCTAGTAATCAATATCTAGGGCCTATCAGTGAGTCATGCTCCTTTGCCAATCACTGCCCTTGCACTTGGGGGACTCTTTCTACTCCCTTAGAGAA
The DNA here is from genome assembly GCA_029593785.1 of Cabassous unicinctus. NCBI lineage: Eukaryota > Metazoa > Chordata > Mammalia > Cingulata > Chlamyphoridae > Cabassous > Cabassous unicinctus. The sequence goes on along the minus strand of JAQZBX010008137.1, from coordinate 43,944 downwards.
TGTGGCAGAGCTCTCCAGAAATGGAATTCAATATTCTTTCATTTATTGTGTGAGTGTCCACCCAACATGACAATGCCCAGTAAGCATTTAAACATTTTTATATACCTTACATGTATGCTCAGCTGAACTTCTTCCCATGCATTCTTGGTTCCTGACATCCCAGACCAATCATCCTCCCCTGCCCCAATTGTAACCCTTCTGTGATCCAAAGCTTCTTCAAAGATGAAACCATTACAATAGCTGAATAGAAGTACGAGGAAAATGAAATAATAATGATAAGTTCAAATAAAAGAGATAAAATACATAAAATTTTTTAAAAACTGAAAATAAAATAAAATTAAGATTGGGGTATTAAAAAATGAATAAAATGAAAAAAATTTTTTTGACATTTTGCCTTTCATCACTGCAATATCTGGTGTCTTGTCTGTGCCATGTCACCTTCCCCCACTCATTCCCCAGTATGTCCCCATTTTTCACTTTATTTTCAAGAAGTTTTAGGTCACAGCAAAGTCATACACAGAATACAGGAGACTCTCATATACCCAACATTCTTCCCCTTTCCTTTCCACCATATTAATACATTTGTACATGTGGATGATAGCTTTGTTATACCTGATATCCAAAGAGTGAATCACAGCTACCAAACATGGTCGATGGTTTACACTATGGTTTACACTTTATACCATACACTTTTATAAATTTTGATGATATTTACCATGTCCTGTGTCCATCACTGTGAGATAATGCAGAACAATTCCACTGATCACTAATTACCTCCTGTTTGATCTATTCTATTCCTCCCAACCCATCCCCCTGTTGCGCATGGCAACCCCGTGCATTGACTCACTGGATGACAAGATTCATAGTTACATGCAACATGAATGATGTCTTGACAAACTGGTTTGTTCTCCCATATTAGGATCCACACTTGCTCACGAGAGACACCCATCTGTCTATTTCTGCACAAATGGGTCCTCCCAAGGATGGGAGTCCAACTCCTTTCCTCTCATTATGTGTGTCTCCAACCACTGATACAACACTTTATGAAAAAATGACTACTCATAATCTCCCTAGAAGCCTGCTCCAGAGGCAACCTGTCCTGAATGCCCCCCTATTCAAAACCCTGAACCAGTAACTCTTCCTTGTCATATTGCCATAAGACATTGCCAAATTTGTACTTTCAACCAAATACCCGCAAATCCTTAGTGTTCACCTGGTCACTCTCCCAGCCCTCCCCCCAGTACCCTGGACCTACTAACCCACCGTTCACAATCTAGCCATCTATCAACCCTGCACCGCCCAACTCAATAATATCACTATTCTCCTTTCCTATTCCTTCAATACGCAACTACACTCTTTCACCATACCATAGATTACATCCATATGAGTGATGGCTCACAACCTTCTTCTCTCTTTCTATTTATTGTCATTTTATATTGCATACAATAGCTCTCTGAGACTGCTCACTTTCCTTAATTCATATCAGTGAGGTTATGTACTGTTCATTCCTCAATGCCTTCAAGCAACATAAGGTCCTCAGATTCATCCATGTTATCCTGTGTGTTAGCACTTTATACCTCCTTACAGCTGACTAATATTCCATAGTATTACGTAGCACATTTTGTTTTTCCATTCTTCTGTTGATTGGCACCAGTGATAGGTTCCAACTTTTGACAACAGTGTATAATGCAGATATGATTATTGGTGTGCATATATCTGTTATTGTGTTTGCTTCCAAATCTCCTGGGTATATACCCAGCAGTGGAATTGCTGCATCATATGGAAGTTCTGTAGTTAGTTTTTTGAGCAATCACAAAACTGTCCTTCACAAGAAGTTTACCATTCCTCCACATCCTCTCTGACACTTATAGTTTGTTTTATTTAAAAGCTGTCTTTCTAATGGGTGTAAGATGGCATCTCATAGTAGTTTGATTTGCATTTCCCTAATAGCCAGCAATGCTGAGCACTTTTCATGTGCTTTTTAGTTATTTGTATTTCTTCCTTGGAGAAGTGTCTTTTCAGGTCACTTGCCCATTTTTTAAAAGGGTTGTTTGTCTTTTTATGTTTGAGGTGTAGGATTTCTTTATATATGCAGGATATTAGGCTCCTATCAGATATATGGTTGCACATATTTTCTCCCATTGGATAGGCTGCCTTTTTACTTTCTTGATAATGTCCTTTGAGGTGCAAAAGTTTTACTTTGAGGAGATCCCATTTATCTATTTTTTTTTTAAATTTATTTTATTTTATTTTTTTTGCTGCTCATACTTTGGGTGTGAAATTCATGAAACAATTCCTATTAGAAGCTCCAAAAGATGCTTTCCTATATTATCTTCCAAGGTCTTTATAGTCTTGGTTCTTATATTTAGATCTTTGATCCATCGTTAGTTGACTTTTGTATAAGGTGTGAGAAGGTATTCCTCTCTCATTATTTTGGATATGGATATCTAGTTTTCCAATTACCACTTGTTGAAGAAGCCATTTGTTCCCTACTGAGTAGGCTTGGTGGCCTTGTCAAATATCAGATGACTGCATAAGTAAGGATCTATATAGGAACTCTCAATTCTGTTACATTGGTTGGTCTATGCTTGTGCCAATACCATGCAGTTTTGACCACTGTAGCTTTGTAATATGTTTAAAATTCAGAAATTGTGATTTCTCCAATTTCATTTTTCTTTTTCAATATGTCCTTGGCAATTTAGGGCCTCTTATCCTTCCAAATAATCTTTGTAGTTAGTTTTTTCAATTCATTAAACAATGCTGTGTTGATTTTTATTATGATTGCATTAAATCTGTAGATTACTTTGGTAGGATAGAAATTGTAATGATGTTTAGACTTCCTATCCTTGAACAGGGAATATTCTTCTATTTTTCCAGTCTTCTTTGATTTCTTTTAACAGTATTTTGTAGTTTTGTGTATATAAGTCCTTTACATCACTAGTTAAATTTATTCCTAGGTATTTGATTCTTTTAGTTAATTGTTTTTTTACTAAAAAATATACTTTTAGTTAGTATTTTTTTCTTGAATTCCTCCTCAGATGCTCATTACTGGTATATAGTAATGCTACTGATTTTTTAGCATTGATCTTATACCTTCAATTTTACTGAGCTCATTTAAGAGTTATAGAATCTTTGTTGTAGATTTCTCAGAGCTTTCTATGTACAGGATCATATTGTCTGCAAATAGTGAAATATTTACTTCTTCCTTTACAATTTGAATGCCTTTTATATCTTTTTCTTGCCATAGTGCTCAAGCAAGTACTTCTAACACAATATTAAATAGGAATGGTGATAGTGGGCATCTTTGTCTTGTTTCTGAACTTAGAGGGAAAGCTTTTAGGATTTCACCATTGAAGATGATGTTAGCTGTGTGTTTTCCATATATATCCGTTATCATGTTGAGAAAGTTTCCTTCTATTCCTATCTTTTGCAGTGTTTTTATCAGGAAAGGGTGCTGTATTTTATGAAATGCTTCTTCTGCATCTACAGAGATGATCACGTGATTTTTTTTCTTTCAATATGTTTATGTGGTGTATTACACTGATTGATTTTCTTATGTTGAACCATCCTTGCATACCTGGGATGAAACCCATTTGGTCATGGTGCATAATTCGTATATGTTGTTGAATGTGATTAACATTTATTTTGTTGAGGATTTTAGCATCTAGGTTCATCAGAGAGATTGGTCTTTAATTTTCCTTTCTTGTGGTATCTTTGTTTGGCTTTGGTATTAGGGTAATGTTGGCATCATAGAATGAGTTAGGCAATGTTCCTTCTACTTCTTTTTTTTTTGGAAGAGCTGAAGCAGGATTGGTGCTAGCTCCTTCTGGAATGTTTCATAGAATTCACCTGTGAAGCCATCTGGTCCTGGGGTCTTCTCAGTTGGTAGGTTTTTGATGACTGCATCTACCTCTTTACTTGTAATTGTACTGTAGAGCTCCTTAATTTCTTCTTTCATCAATGTAGGATGCTTGTGAGTTTCTGGAAATGTGTTCATTTCCTCTAAATTATCATTCTTGTTGGCATATAATTTTTCTAAGTATCCTCTTATGATGCTTTTTATTTCTTTGGGGTCAGTAGTGATATGCCCTTCCTCAATTCTTATTTTCTGTATTTGCATCTGCATTCTTTTCTGCTTTTTTAGTCCGGCTAAAGATTTGTCAATTTTATTGATCTTTTAGAATAACCAGCTTTTGGTTTTGTTAATTTTTTCTAGTCCTTTCTTATATTCTATTTTGTTAGTTCTGCTCTGATCTTTGTTATGTCCTTCTTTCTACTACCTTTTTGATTAGTTTGTTGTTGTTTTTCTAATTCCTCCAGGTGTAGAATTAGGTCTTCAATTTTAGCGCTTTCTTCTTTTTTGATATATGCATTTATGGCTATGAACTTTCCTCACAGGACAGCTTTTGCTACATCCCATAGGTTTTGATATGTCATGTTGTAATTTTCATTTGTTTCAAGGTAGTTACTGATTTCTTTTGAGATTTCCTCCTTGACCCACTTTTTGTCTTAGAGTGTGCTGTTTATCTTCCATATCTTTTTGCCTAATCTGGTTCTCTGGCCCTTACTGATTCTTCTACCTGTTCAAATCTGCTGTTATGTGATTCCATTGTCTTTTTTATTTCTTGGATTGTGCCATTCATCACCATCATATCATTTTTCTTTTTATGTACATTTACAATTTCTTCAGTATTTTCTCCCAGTGTTTTCTTAATATTTTTATTCTCTTCCTTCACTTCATTAAGTTGATTCATGATATTTGTTTGGACAGCTTTGATTAATTGTTTGATATTCTGCATCTTTTCCTGGTTTTTAGTTTGTTCTTTGGACTGGTCCATGTCTTCCTGTTTCTTAGTATCATTTGTAATTTTTTGTTTCCCTCTCATCATCTTTTTATCTTGATGGGTTTATTCAGTTGATTAGCTTCTTTCTCTTCTCCAGAGTTTTCTATGTTCCCTTAAGGAAATATATTAGGGTCAGAGAAAGTGAAATAGGTAAAAAAAAAAAAAAGATAATAATTATAATTTTAATAAAAGTTAGAAACGGAGCCACATAAGAACTAGTAAAATGAACATTTACCTCATGTAAGCAGTGTAGAGTAATAGGAATAAAAAAGTGGAGTACCTACAATGAAATGGAAAACCAAATAGTGAAAAATATATAAATGATTTTAAAGGCCAAAATGATGATGAGAGAAAGAGAAAGAAAGGACAGAAAGAAAAAAGTTAATAAAAGTTAAAAAAAAAAGAAAGAAAAAGAATAAACCAGATAGAAATCAAAACCAGAAAAGTTGAAGACTAAATATAGAAAGGTGGAATGTAAAACCACAACAGAAGGCAGAAAATACAAAGATGAGGGAAGGAAAAAAATATAGCAGTGGTAGACAAAATCAGTATATACCGAAAATGGGAAATCAAGGAAAAAGTAGCACAGCAAAGAAGAAACAAGCCAGCAGCATATATACTTTTAAAAGGAGTGGTGGGATTAAAGAGGAAAGAAAACCAAGAAATTAAAAAACAAACACACAAGGAAGCAGTCAAGCAAAGAAGAATAGTGTTCCTTCTTGGGCCCTTGTGGAGATTCTCAGGCTGCCTGTGTTCATTAATCAATTACCCTGCAAGCAGGCTCTTCTCTGTGGGTTCTGTGTTGGGTTTTAGTGAGTAAATTAAGATATATATATATTTTAAATAAGGGACCCAAAAGAAGCTAGTACATAAATAATGTCTATGTTTTCCCTGTCCTAGAGTATCAGCTAGATGTTAGTTATCCTGGTGGATCACGACTCTTAGAAGAGCTGTGACACGAACTAGGGTCCTAGTATATTCAAGGTGGAAACTCTTCCAATGAGCTACCTTTTTAACTGGGTTAGTAAACCCTTCAGAAAGCTATTCAGTCACTTTTCTTTGGGCAGGTTGACTTTCCTAGGGCAGCAGGATTCAGCTGTCTGTGTGAGTAGATCCCCCCTCCAGTCTCCTGGTCAGGTTGAGTTCCCTTTTGACATTCAAATGGGATCCTGATGACTGAGCTTACAGTACAGAAATGATTCTCAACACCCTTCTAGACCACCCCCTCCCCCCAGGGGACCCTAAATAGGCTCTTGGAAACATATAAAGCACTTTCCACTGCCTGACTCCCTTAGGGGCATTGAAATTCTGAAAGTCCTCAGTGCAGAACTATTAACTTGCCTGACTCTGCCCTCTCTCAGGCCAAGCCCCTGTATCCCAGGGTGTTTAGGTAAATCAGGTTTCCACACATGATTTGCCTCTCCCCTCTGCCTGGTGCTACCTTGAGCCAACTGATGTGCTCCCCAAAGCTCAAAGGAGGTTCAGGCAACCATTCCCACAGAAAGGGAACCCCTTATCACCCCTTGCCAGAACCCTCCCGCTCTCACAGAATGCTCGCTCATGCTGGGTGATCGGCAGGAGTTGGGGCTTACTCTGGTCCTTTGCTCTGAGGGTAGGGCTTAGCTGTCCATGATTTCCAGGCACAGGGCTAAAAACTCATGGTTTTGTCTTGAGCAATTTATCTCCCTGTCCAGCTTCCTCCAGATCTATGTCCCAAAGGCTCATGTTCCATGGGCTCCCAGAAAATCTCACTCAATCAGGAACCTGTCCCCAGTCAGCAGTCTTTTGTGAGAGACATTGTGAGCACCGACTTAACCTGATGCCACCTTACCTACTGAATTTGTCAGCCAAATGGGTGCTAATAGAAAATACCAGACATTGGTTGGTCTTTATAAAGGTTATTTATTTGGGGTAGAAGTGACAGTTACCAGGCCATAAATAATAAGTTTCTCCCCTCACCAAAGTCCATTGCCACATGCTGAAGCAAGACAGCTGCTGATGTTTGACAGGGTTCAGGATTCATGGGGACCTCTATTCCTGGGGCTGTGTTTCTCTCCAGGCTTAGTTCCTCTGTTTCCTCCACAAGGCCAGCTGTGAACTCTCAGGCTAATGGCTCATCTCTATCCTGGGGCTTTCTCTCCAACATCAAAACTCCTACATCAAAACTGCTCCCTCTGTCCTTTGCCTTGCCTTTTATATTTGATTCCCCCACCCACGAAGGGGTGGGGTTCAATGCCCTACTGATGTGGCCCAATCAAAATCCCAATTATAACTTAATCATGCCCAGATGAACAGATCTGTTTACAAGCATAATCTAATATAGATTTTTGGAATTCATAATTACATCAAATTGCCGAATGGCTACACCAACCTCTATTCCTATCTTCTGAAGTGTTTTTTTATCAAGAAAGTATGCTGGATTTTGTCAAATGACTTACTTCCTCCATTAAGATGATCGTGTGTTTTGTTTGTTTGTTTTTTTCCTTCAGTTTGTTGATTGATTTTCTTATGTTGAACCAGCCTTGCATGCCAGGAGTAAATTCCACTTGGTAATGATGAATAAGTATTTTGATATGCTGTTGGATTTGATTTGCAAGTATTTTGTTGAGAATTTTGCATCTATGTTCATTAGTGAGATTGGTCTGTAATTTTCTTTTCTTGTAGTATCTTTATCTCGCTTTGGTATTAGGGTGATGTTGGCTTCATAAAATGTGTTGGGTAATTTTCCCTTCTCTTCAATTTTTTGGAAAAGTTTAAATGGATGGACATTAATTCTTTTTGAAAAGCTTGGTGGAATTCACTTGTGAAGCCATCTGGTCCTGGATTTTCTTTGCTGGGAGATTTTTGATAACAGATTCATTCTCTTTAAATGTGATTGGTTTGTTAAGTACTTGTATGTCTTTTATCATCAGCGTAAGTTGTTTGTGCATTTCCAGGAATTTATCCGTTTCTTCTAGGTTGTCTAGTGTGTTAGCATACAGTTTCTCATAATATACTCTTATGATTCTTTTCATTTCTGTGGGGTCAGTTGTAACTTCCCTCCTTTCATTTCTGATTGTATTTATTTGTATTTTCTCTCTTTTTCTCTTTGTTAGTCTAGCTAGGCATATGTCAATTTTACTGATCTGCTCAAAGGACCAGCTTTTGGTTTCGTTGATTTTCTCTATTTTTCTTTTCTGTTCTTAATTTTATTTATTTTAACTCTAATCTTTATTATTTCTTTCTTTCTGCTTGCTTTGGGATTAGTTTGCTGTTCTTTTTCTAGTTTCTCTAGTTGTTCATTTAAATATTAGACTTTAGCTATTTCTTCTTTTTTAATATAGGCAATTAGGGCTATATATTTCCCTCTCAAGACTGCCTTTGTTTTATCCCATATGTTTTGATAAGTTGTGTTCTCATTTACATTTGTTTCAATATATTTGCTGATTTCACTTAAAACTTTTTCTTTGACCCACTGATTAGGAGTGTGTTGTTCGGCTCCACACATTTCCAATTTACTTTTTTCCTGTCTATTATTGATTTCCACTTTCATTCCATTATGATCTGAGAAGGTGCTTTGTATAATTTCAATCTTTTTATATTTAATAAGAACTGAATTGAGCCCTAATATGTTGTCTATCCTGGAGAAATATCCATGGGCACTTGAGAAGAATAAATAACACGATGAGTTTAGATGCAGTATTCTGTACATATCTAAAAGGTGTTACACTTTTATCTGATTGTTCATGTTCTCTGTTTCCTTTTGGATCTTCTGTCCAGTTGTTCTATTTAATGATGTGAGTGGGATGTTGAAGTCTCCAAGGATTATTGTAGAGATTACTATTTCTCCCTTCAGTTTTGCTAAAGTGTGTCTCATGTATTTTGGGGCACCCTGGGTATGTACATAGGTATTTATGACTGTTATAGCTTCCTGATTTATTATCACTTTTATTAATATATATAATGGCCTTCTGTAGCTCCTATCATTTTTGTCTGCTATTAGTATAGCTACACATGCTCTTTTTTGGTTACTATTTGCATGTAGTACCTTTTTCCAACCTTACACTTTCAGCTCTTTCATATCCGTTGGTCTAAGTTGAGTTTCTTATAAGCAGCATATGGATGGCTGATGTTTTGTTTCTGTTTTCTTTTATCCATTCTATCAGCGTGTATCTTTTGATTGGGGAGTTTAATCCATTCACAGTCAATGATATTACTGTAAATGCACTATTTACTTCTACCATTTTATTCTTTGGTTTCCATGTGTCATATCATATTTTTGTGTCTTTTTACTATTTTGTTTATCCTTTCTGCTATTCTTTCTTCTATACTCTCCTCGAAGCATCTCTCTTCTGTCTTTTTATTTCAGGTTCTAAGGCTTCATTTAATTTTTCCAGCAAAGGTGGGTTCCTTTTTTTGCAAATTCTCTTAATTTCTGTTTGTTTGTGAATAATTTATACTCACCTTCACATTTTATAGACAATGTTGTAAGATAAAGAATTCTTGGCTGGCAGTTCTTCTCTTTCTGTATCCTAATTTTATCATACCGCTCTCTCATTACCTATATGGTTTCTGAAGAGAAATCTCTGCCAATTCTTATTGAGTGTCCCTTGTATATGATGGTTTTCTTCTCCCTTTCTGCACTGAGAATTTTCTCTTCATCTTTGACATTTGACATTCTGAGTAATATGCATCTTAGAGTAGGATAATTTGGATTTTTTCTGATTGGGTACAGGGTGCTTCTTGGACATGTAAAATAATTTCTTTTGTGAAAGTTGGGAAATTTTCAGCTATTATTTTCTCAAATATTTTTCCTTTCCCTTTTCCCTTCTCTTCTGCTTCTGGAACTCCCAGATATATGTTGTTGCATTTCATGTTGTCATTCAACTTTCTGAGCCTCTGTTCATTTTTTTTCCATTTTTTTCTGTCTCTGTTCTTTTCTCTCTTCAATTTCAGCAGTTGTCTTCTGTATCACTTATTCTTTCTTCTATCATTTCGAATCTGCTCTTGTATGCCTCTAATGTGTTTTTTTAAATAATATTTCTTTTTATTTTTTAAAGATACTTAGATTACATAAATGTTACCCAAAAATATAAGGATTCCCATATGCCCCTTCTCCAAAACTCTCACACCCTCCCACATAAACAACATCCTTTATTAGTGTGACACATTCTTTGCATTTGCTAAATGCATTCTGGGGCCTTGCCACTGAGCATGGACCACAAATCACATTGTAGTCTACACTCGCTCCCATATGGCTCTGCATGTTATGGGATGATATAAAATGGCCTATATATGTCATTACAATGTCATTCATGATGATTCACAAGTCCTGAAAAAGCCCTTGTATTAAAATGTTTTTTCCTCTCTCTGTCATGAAATCCTCCAGTGGCCACTGCCTCCATATCAATGTTGTAATTTCTTCCATTGCTAGAATCACAATCTATCTATTGTAGAATACCAGTAAGTCCACTCTAGTCCATAGTTCCTTACCCAATCCTGAGTATTCTGGGATGGTGATGCCCACTCCACCTTTAATGGAGAGGTAGTTTAAATCCCATACAGCTGATGGATGGGACTCTCTTGCTTGCAGATTTAGGCTCCCTCATTTCATTGGATGGTGGTGGTCAATCCTCACCTCCTTATTAGTTGTGCTGGGGGAGTCCAATCAACTGGAGAGTAGATCTTGAAACTCTGTGGAAGCTCTGGGCCTAGCTAGCTCATGGACAGTCCAAAGACTCCAGTCTTGGAGCAGCAACAGTCCACCAAGTGCAGGGACAATGAACTGGTGAAAGTATTATCCATTGATGGGACCTTCATATTGATGACTATGCTTATGAGCCTTTGCTATTGAGATTGAAACTTAGCCTAGTGTTGTGTGGTGCCTAAGTGTTGCCTCCTGAGATCTTCCTTGTTTCTCTAATGTGGTCTCTGCATTACTTTACCCCCAGTTTGGGACATGACTCCTGGGAGTGAGCCTTCCTGGCAATGAGGTATTACTACCAAGCACCAACTAGCAAAGCAACGATAACAAGACCTTGAATAAAAGGGGGAAAAGGTAAAGACAGATGAGTTTATATGGCTTAAAGACTTCAAAATGTGTTGGGAGGTCATCCCAGAAGTAAAGCTTATGCACTTCTCAGCAGGATCTCATAGACTGCCCAAGTGGATACTGTCTCCAAATAGTGGGGTTCCTGAGGACTCTGGACAAAGCCAGGTCCTATGGTCAGGGCATATAGCTCTGGAGTTTGGTGCTTGACAGTGGGCCCTACTTTGGAGTTTGTACTCCTGAGTGTGACTGAGTTGGAATTAATTATGTCTTCCCTACACATGGCTCATCTATTCCTTCTACTTAAATCTATACTTGGTGTTAGAGTTTGTAGGTATACTTCCAAGAGACTGGAATCTTTGGGCTGTTTAATGTGTTTTTGATCTCACCTATTTTGTTTTTCATTCACATGAGCTCTGTTACTTTTCTTTTCAGGATTTCAAATTCTTTGACTCACTCCATGTCTTCTTGATGTCGTTTACCTCTTTAACCACATAGTCTTTCAAAATGTTAATTTGATTTTGAAAATTTTTGTGCATCTCACTGATCATTTTTCTCAAATTCTGCATCTATTCTGGGGCTTTGATATATTCATTTTCTTGGGCCATTTCTTTTGTTTTCTTAATATTGCTTATAATTGTTGGCTGATATCTAGGCATCTGATTAAGTAGTAGTTTGCTAAAATGCTCAACTTCTTTCTCTTTTGTAGGGATTAATTGGCAGAAGGCTTTGTGTTAACACTGCTCTTTGAGTCTTGGCTCAATCTGCATTCTTAGGATTGTCTATGCTGGTTGCTCAAAACTGAGCATTGGACCCAGTAATTGGTTGTAGACTTGCTTCCTTGGGCCTTGGGAAGGGAGGCTCTAGAGGCTTGAAATATCCTCTCCTACTTATTTTTAACTCTCTCACATGCACTTCCTTTATATGCCAAAAGATAGTGATCTTTGGCAGGTCTCAGTTCAATGACTGGTAGGAGCATATTTATTGCAACACAGATTGGATCAATGTGATAAAACTTCCTACCTGGAGGCTAAGAGCCTTGTAATTCAAATTTTCTCTGACAGTTCTCCAGGCTTCTCTGGCAGCCCCCTCTCTTTTCCCCAGCTAGTAAATATTTCCACTTCCCTGTGAGCTCTCAACAATCAGTCATGGTTAGTAGGGAAGGAGATTGGGAGGGTTGTATATCTTTAGCTCCTTGCTGGCTCCCATGGCAAACAATGGTGCCACTAGTAATATATTCAGAAGATCTGAAAGCCAAGGATGTGAACAGACATTTGCACACCAATGTTCAAAGTGACATTATTCTCAACTACTAAAAGACAGAAACCATCCAGGTGTTCATTAACCAATGAATGTATAAACAAAATGTGATATATACATATGATGGAAAACCATTCATTTGCAAGTGAAAATCAATTGGGGAAGCATATGACAACATGGGGGACCTTGATCACATGTTGAGTGAAATAAGCCAGACACCAAAGTACAAATATTGTATGGACTCCCTGATATGAAGTAAATATGATGAGTTGAGTTATGGACCTGGTCTATGCCTGGAGCCCAAGAGTTTTCTACAGACCCATGAGATCTAATATTTTATTGGTTCCGTCTGCTATTAGAGGGTTTTTCTCAGGTATTCTCTTAAAAGTTTAGCAGTACTCTGAGTACAGGGGCAGTGACTAGTGAAGGAGGATGGAACATTGATGGGTGCTTTATATTGATGACTGTACTTATGAACCTTTACTTTTGAAATTGAAACAGCCTGTTATTGTAGTGTGCCTGAGTTAGCTCTTGAGCCTCCTTGTTGCTCAAGTGTGGCCTCTTTCTAAGCCAAACTGAGCATATAAATGCACTACCTTCCCCCCAGCATGTCCCCCTGGTGTGGGACATGACTATGATGATGAGACTCCCTGGCATGGAGGGATTATTACCAAGCACCAACTACCAATGCCCCTAGGAAAAAGACCTTGACCAAAAGATGGAAAAGGTAAAGACAAATGAATTTATATGACTAAGAGACTTCAAAGTGATTCGGGAAGTCGTTCCAGAGGTTACGCTTATGAATATCTCAGCATGATCTCTTGACTGCTAAGGTAAATATTGCCTCAAATAGCAAGGTTCCTGAGGGCTCTGTAGACATCCAGATACTAAAAGCAGGACTGACGTCTCAGTGGTTTGGCACTCTGCCAGGGGGACCCTCTTTGAAATTGATACCCGCCAGTGTGACAGAGTGGTTTCCCTACAAAAGGCTCTTCTGCCCCTTCTGTTTGAACCTAGAGTTAGAACTAGAGTTGACAAATGTATGCCTAAGAGACTTAAATCTTTGGGCTCTCCATGTACCATTTGATCTCTGAATCTCAACAGAGTTGCAACACTACTCTCCAGTTCATTGGACTCACCCAGGACAACTAACAAGGAAATGATGATGGATAACAACCATCCCAAAGAACAGAGAGTCTGCAACTGCCAGCAAGATAGCCCCATCCATCTGCCCCATCTCAATTAAAGTCACAGTGGGCATCACCATCCCAGAATGCTCAGGATTAGGTAATGAAAAATGGACTAGGGTAGACTTACTGTAATTCTACTATAAACTTATTGTTATTCTAACCATGGAAGAACTTTCATCATTGATGTGGAGGCAGTGGCCACTGGAGGTTCTGAGGGGAAGGAGAGAGAAAAATACATGTAATATGGCACATTTTGGGGACTTTGGAATTGTTCTGACTGACATTGAAATGACAGAAACAGGCCATTATGTATCTTGCCATAACTTACAAAATTGTGTGCGAAAGAGTGTAAACTCTAATGTAAACTATAATCCTTGCTAAATGGTAATGCTCCAGTATGTGTTCATCAATTGTAAGAAACGTTCCACGCAAGTGAAGGATATTGTTATTCTGGGAAATGTGGGAGGGTTAGGGAGTCAAACATATGTGAATCTCCTATATTTTTATGAATATTTATGTAGTCTATGTATCTTAATAAAAGAAAAACATGTATATGTATGTATATATAAAGGTTTGCATTTAAGTTTGCCTTATATGCAATTGTTTTCTTATGATGCTTTTCTTGGACTGCTTCTGGATTCTAATATATATTGAAAGCAATTTCTAAGGCCAAAATTGGAAGGCGTAGACCTCCTTCTACTTTTTGAAATTTGCAACAGATATCAGGAGCTGTTTGGCAGATAAAAGACTGATTAATATTGTGCCAATTCACAAGATCTTCTGGATCTAGAGCAGTGAACTGACAGCCTCAAAGAGTATCTTTAGGAATATGTATGAATTTTCATTCAGTTTCTGGACAATTTCTTGGATTTTGCTTAATTTTTTCTTGTTAGGAAGTCCATTCCTGGGTCCTTCAATTATGCAAGCTTTGTAATAATCTAATTTACTTCAGTCCTCTTGTTCCTTTGGGTTCCAATTGGGTAAGCTTTTGATACTACTTGGCTTCCTGGGGTATAAATGGCATTGTTAGGGTTACTATTAGCTAGAAAATCAGCATGATTGTGATCCCTTTCTAATACAATCTGCTTTTTCTCTTAAGTTAAAAGCTTATTCAGTAAAGAATGAATGTTTGCCCAATTAAGGTATTGAGTGAAAAATATAAGTTCAAAAAATGTTTCCATCCTTCTGCAGTCCTCTCTGTAGCTTGAGACATGATCTTTTCAATTGCATATATCTTCTGTTGAAAATGGAGTATGCGTGTATAGAGAGCCCCTTGGTTGCCCTTGCTAATCTATTCCTGCAGGTAATTGTGAAAAGGGAAATTTGCCCTGGACTTGGCCACTTGAAGCCGAGGGACCCTGGCAGAAAATCACACGACCTTGGGTATGGGGTGGAGAGGCCATTACTGGAGGAACTAATGGTAAATCAGTTTTGTTTCCATAACCTTGATATGGGTGTAGAGGATGTACAGGGTCTATGGCAATTTCAAGCCTAGAAGTACTTGAAACAATGAGGGTGTATGAAACTTCATCAGCATCAATGGGACTAAAATCAGAAAGAGTATTTTCTTGTTTTGTTTCCCTCATTTTTACTGTTATTTAACTCTTTCTTGAAGTAGAGTGTTGATTAATTAATTACTTAGGTGGTTGAAATAGTGAGTACTTGTCATCTCTGGATTTTGAACATTGAGAGCTTGGGGCTTAACTAACTGGCAATACATCATGCCTGAAAAATTCCCTCTGAAGTTTTTCACTTTGGTCTTGTGTCAACAAACCTTGTTTATAAGGAATTTCATGCCATTTACTTAATCTTCTACAGAAGGTTCTAATTTTAAATAGTATTATATTCAAAGGACCCATGGGCTGGCTATTTTTTATTCATGCTGTAATTCACATTGAGGCTAGATTCCCTTACAAAGTTGGGTCATTATCTTTTTAGTCATAGATGCATGCCCAAATTGTTCCCAAAGCTTAATTATGTAACCTAGGAGACTGCACCTCCCTTTCCCTTTACTTTATTTCCCATTCTAGTTAAAATTTTATCATACAAGTTCCAAGAAACCAAGGCTTGGACATCCAATCTCAGCAAAACCTTCTTACTCCAGGGGCTGCTTCCTTTAACAACCCAAGCCCAAAACCAAAGGTGGCATTGCCACTTACAGTTTTGGCAAGAGTTGTCCTGCTGAGAACAAGGACAATACAATTCTCACATACAGCACCCAGAAAAAAATCCTCTTTTCCTTCTCAGTCTGCTGCCTTAAGGATCCTAGATGCTTGGGGCAAGAGATGCCTGCTCTGATTCCCTGAGTAAAACACTCCAGTAGCCATAGAACTGGAGGGTACAAATATCCTCCCTTAGGATTCCAGAAATCCACTAAGAAGCATCATTTTTATGAGGATGCCAGTCCCTTCTGGGGTGCCAAATTGAAGGAGATCCACATAGTCCACAGCCTCATCTTTTGGTATGGCATGGCAGAATAGACAGACATAGGGAACTAGGGATGGAAAAGAGGCTTTATTGGCTGGTGGAGGAAAGAAGATAGAATCAATCTCATACCTGCCTCCCCATTAATCAGTTTTCTTACAATTTTTATGCAGGTTTGAAACAAAGAGAGTTAATCATATACGTGTTTCAAAACAAAGAAAATTAATCATAATCTTAAGATCCTTGGGAAGCAGTTTAGGGAGTTTCCTAGTTTGCTACTCTGGTTAACATTGAAGATACATCTTGTGCCTCATGCCACTATGTCTCACAGGGTTAAGAATAGGAAATCAGTGAAACATTTCAGGGATATATCATGAATTTTCTTTATAAAATAAGAGAAGCAAAAGTTCTGGTTAATATTAATCTTGACAGGGCTTTGGGCTTTTATAGAAACTTTATGTATATTGTAAGTTATTTATGAGATTACTCGTGCAATTTGTTTTGCTCATGCTGCTGCTCATGCTACACAACCACAAAATTATGAATCTAAATTTTGTACATGCTTTGCTCTCCATTACTAGGGCACACATTCTGGAAATGATAACTCACAATATTTAATGATTATAGACTTTCATTCCTCAGGTTCATGTTTCCTGTTTTTGTTTTTGTTTAATAGGTTATTTAAATCCAATGAGAAATGTGAACATACTTCATAAACCAATTAGATTATCTGTTGAATTTCTATATCTCTACACGAATGACTGAGCAAAATGTTATATAAAAGATCAGAAGTGTTAGTTGAGTGAAAATACTTTCATGGGGTGATATAGAGGAATTCAGATGAAATTATTTTCCTTTTTGATATTTATTTCCTAAAGCTCAAGAGAAGCCTTTTGAGGATTGTTAAACAAAGGAAGAACAAGACCAGATTTGTATGTTTTGAATTGAGATGTGTTTTGCCTATATGCTAATGCACAGATTTTCAAGTGTAGTTTGAAATATTTCCTTCTTTCTTGACTGCTTTGGCATGAATTAAACATTTTTAATATTTCATTTTTTCCACATATTGCCTTTTTAGCCATACCTCTTTGTTGCATTTTAAATGCTTTTACTGTTATACAACAAGTATGCCTAAATTATCACTGTCTACCATAAAATAATATTGTGCCACTTTACATTTAAAATAAATTAATTACATCATATTTTCTTTCCCTGGGATTCTTGATATTGTTGTCATGCATTTGTATTTTTAGCTATAAATTCAACACTATATTATTTTTGCCTTAAATTAAATAATTCTTTTAAAAGAAGGGAAAAAAAACAAATAGAAAAATCCTTAATATTCATCCAAATATGTACCATTACCATTGTATTCATGTTTTAATTAAACTGACACTGAATTTTTTTTTTTATCATTTACATTCTGTCTTAAGATCTTCAGCATTTCTTTAGTGATGGTCAGATAGACACAGATCTCTTTAGTTTTCTTAGTCTGTACAGAATTTTTGAATCACCTCTGATTTTAAGGATATTTGTGGTTGTTACAGAATTCTAAGTTGACACTTTTCTTTTTGAGGCACTTTAAACATTTCTTTTAATTGTCTTCTTCCTATCATTGTTTCTCATAGGAACTGAGTAAAGATTTAGTCTTAGTGACCCTGCTTTTAATGTGTAATTTCTCTAGCCACCTTATTTTTTAAATATTTTTATTGTGATGTGCCCTTATATGGTTCCTGGTAGTTACAGTTTCTGAGATACTTGGAGCTTCCTGGGTCTTTAATTTTTACTTTCGTAAAGTTTGGAAATTTGTGCCATTATTTCTTCTAAAAAATTCCAACAATTTTCCATTCAAAGTATGAAAATTTATATACTTTTGAAAATAACACTGATTCACAGTTTATTGAGATTTTTCTCATTTTTCCCTTTTTCGCTCATTCTTCAGTTGTATAATGATATTACTCTGTCTTACAGATGGTGGGGATGATTTTTTCTTTTCAGATTCATTTATCAATTCTAAAATATTCACTTATGTTTTTATTTTTATTTCTCTATTGCGATTTCTTAGGTTTAAATCTTTTTATATTTTCTTTTAAATATTTGAGCACATACAGAGTTTCTATAAATCGGTTTCCCTTTCCAATGCAATTTTAATTTGTTTGGATGTATATACTTGTGCAGTTTAATTTTCAGTCCAAGACTCAGTGGATCTCCAGGGCATATTTCTGGAGATCCCTGCTGCACCACTCTTATGTATCCAGGGCCCTGTGCTTCAAATTCCAGCCATGTCAATGGCCTCAAATACTGATACAGACAGAAGTGATTATAATGGCTGAACTTATTTATTCTTTTTCTCAGTGACAACATTTCAGTAGTGCCTATTCTTCAATTTCCAAAATAATAATTTCATTATTTTTTTTCTCTTTTAGAGATGATTCCCGAGTTCATTATAAAGCATCAACTAGCAAAAAGAATAATAATTACTGGGCAATAACACAATAGATATTAAGAACATCTTTAGTACAATGCTTCTGTGATCCTAGCAGCTGATGAACTCACAAGAGACTTATTAGGACCTTACTAGACTTTAACTATATTAATAAGATTAGTACAAGCCCTTTTAAAATTTCATATGGCGGCCAAAGATATCAAAACCTCAATTTACTTTTATTACACTATAGGTATTGGGTTAATATTTATTTGAAAATCATGGTATATTCTATGGAATATCAAGAGTTCATTTACGGGATTTATCTTATTTTTACTTTTTTAAGAAGTTCAAATCAGATTGATGTGAAATTGAAATATATAAGAATCTGGTGATTTTATAAATGTGAAAGTATTGGTTTTATAATGTATTTAAAAGCAATTATTCTTTTCCCCAATACTTTGTTAGTATTTTCCCATTAAATTGTTATGTCTTAATCATATTATGTATCTTTAAATTTTGCATTATTTTATATATTTTCCAATATCTGTTGTTCATAAATCAGTGAAAAACCAATTTGACTTTAAGTAGATATCTGCTTATTTCTCATCTAGACATGTTGTATAATTTCATAAATTCAAGTTTATGTAGGTATTTAATTGTGCTTCTCATTTTAGCCAATTCAGAAATATAAGTCTTGTCTCTTAAATTCATAACCTTGGACACTGTTTTAATAGAGTTTTCCTACTCATAGGATTTTTGCCACAAAGAGAATATATATAGTAGTATTGAAGTATAAATTAGGATTGCTATTTTTTTCTGTTTTAGTGTCATGCTTCTGAACCAAAATAAAGTTTTAATATATACTGGTTTTAATGATTGATTCCAATTATCAAGTGAAAATAGAGGTGTTGTTACACAATGGTATCAGGTGTATGTATAACTTAGGGAGATCATTTGAAGCATCTCCTCTTATTTTCATGTAGCATGAGAAAATTAGCATCAAGTCACAAAAAGCCTACACAGGAAATAGCATTAAATATTAAGACATTTTCCTAACGAGGGTTTGTATTCCACTAATAAAGTTTCCCCCAACAACTGATACCTGCTTGTGTGTGAACAAATGGAAGAGTTGAAGAAAGCATTATAAACAACATGGACAGATGGCCATTTGCATTAAAGAGAATTGCAGCATTTTTATATATTCTTCCTTGTTTTATTCTATATATGTTCTCTATGTTCTTCCATTTTATTCCCCTGCTTTTCTGCTACCATTTTCTTATATTTGTTGAGATATTTCCATACCATGGAATCCATCCATTTAAAACATACTATTTGATGATGTTCACTAAATCCACAGATTTCTGAAAACATTGATAACTAAGTTTAGAACATCTTCCTCATTCCAAAAGGAAACTCCAAAACTATTAGCAGTTGCTCCTTCTCCACCTTAGTCCTTATCAAACACTAATTCCATTTCTATACCTATAGATTTTCATATTCTGTATGTTTCAAATAAATTGAAGTTGCAATATTTTGAGACTGGTTTCATTCATTTAGCATTAATTTTCAAGGTTCAATATGTTGTAGTATTTGTTAGAATTTTATTAATTTTTGTTGCCAAATAATATTACATTGTACAGATATTCCAATTTGTATTTACCATTCATAACTCAATGGACATATGAGTTTTAAAAGTTTTTTGTTTATTATGTAAATTACTGTTAATACTCATGTCTCTTTTACTGGGTGGACATATATTTCCATTCTTTTTGTTATATACCTAGAAACGAATTGCTGGGTCATATTGTAACTCTGTATTTAACATATTGAGGGAATGCAAAACTGTTTTAAAAACTGCTGAGTCATGTTAATCCATATCATCTCTGAAAGAGTGTCTAATTTCTCCACATTCTCACTGAAACTTTATATTGTCTTTTATTATTAAAGCCATTCTAGTGGGTGTGAAGTGACACCTCATTGTGGTTTTGATTTGTATTTTCCTAATGAGGAATGAAGTTGAAAAATTTTTTATATTCTTTTGGTCATTTATTTTTTTGATATTCCTGTTCATTGTTTGCTAACTTTAGTTTGGGTTATTTAAATTTTATCATTGTGTTGCAAGAGATTTTTATATATTTTATATGTAAGTTCCATGTCAGTATATTCTAGATTGAAGTTCCTTATCAGATATGACCTGCAAATATGTTCTTCTATTCAGAAAGTTGTTTTGTCACTTTCTGAATAGTATCAATTGACCATGAATGTTTTATTTTTGAAAGACTCTTATATTTCTATTTTTGTTGTTGCTTCTGCTTTTGGTGTTATATCTAAGAATGCCTGGCTTAATAAATGGTCATGAGATATCACTCTGACAATTTTTTCTAAGATTTTTATACTTGTATCCCTTATATTAAGGATTGTAATCCACTTTTAGTTAATTTTGGGGTATGATTTGACATCAAAAACAAATTCAGTTGCTTGCCTTTGGATATCCAGTTGTTCCAGCACCATTTGTTGAAAAAAAAAAAAACTATTAATTTCCCAGCTGATTTATCTTGGGCCCTTTGTTGAGAACAATTGAACTTGAATGCATGTGATTATTTCTGAACTCTCAAATTCCTTTTATGCTAATATAAATTGAATTGTATTCTCAATTTCATTATTTTATTTTTTACTTGCCATATATGCATTTTTATGTGTTATAATTCAAGGACATTAATTGCATATACAAAGTGTGCTACACTTATGAGCATATATTATTAAAACTTTTTCATCATTTTAAATAGAACTCTGTACCCATTAAGCAATAATTCCCATCACCCCCTTCTGACATCCCTTGCTTACCTCTAATCTACTTTCTGTTTCTATTAAGGAATTTATGCTAGATATTTCAAATATGTGAAATAATACAACAATTGTCCTTTGTTTCTGGATTATTTCATTTAGCATAATGTTTTCAAGGTCCACTGATGTTGAGCATATTTTAAACTTCATTCATTTTTATTGATGAATAATAGTCTCTTTTATTCTATGGCACATTTTGTTTATTCATCTATTGATGAACATTAGTTATTTACAGATTTTGGCTATTGCATATAATGCTTCAATAAACTTTGTTATGCAAGTATATGAGTCCCTGTTTGCAATTTTTTTATATCTACCTACTTGTGCAAGTGCTGGGTCATATGGCAATTATTAGTTTAGCTTTTTTGATAAAATGCTGAAGTGTTTTCCTCAACAGCTACACCATTTTAGATTCCCACCAAAAACTGTACAAGTATTCATATTTCTCAATATTCTCATCAAAACTTGTCACTTTCCATTATTTAATTACAGTTATCTGAGTAGGTATAAAGGAGTATATCATTGCAGTTTATATTTGCAGTTTTTGAATGGATAATGATATTAAGCATATTTTCATTTCCTTATTGGCCATATATATATCTCCTTTGGAGAAATGTCTACTAATGTCCATTGCTCACATTTTAATTTTATACTTTGTCCTATTGTTGTTGAATTACAGAATTTTTTTAAATTTTCTGAACATTAATCATTTATTAGTATATGATTCAAAACTGTTTTCTGCCATTGTGTAATTCAAAAATTTTCCCATAAAAATTCCAGAGTATGTTTTCCAGAATTCATAAAGCAAATCCTCAAAAGAGGGTGCTAAAAGGAGATATTCATTTCTTGTTCCTGAACTTAGATTGAAAATGCCTAGCCTCTCACCATTAATTTGATGATTGCTGTACATTTTCTTAGAAGTTCTTTTCAAGTTGAGTTGTTTTCTATAAACAGTTTGCTGATAGTGTATAACAAGAATGGGAAACTCTATATATTATCAATTATCAGAATATGTTTTAGGATTATACTCAATTCCAGTTAAATACTCAATTCCAGAACAGTTTTCAATACTGCTACATGCTTCCCATTTTTTTAATCATTTATACAGATTGAATCTATATATCTTACATATCCCAAAATAAATTGTTATATTTATTAGTTAATAAAACATATGCATTTTAAAGAAGTTGAGAGAAGAGATAATATATATTTGTAGAGTTTCTTATAGTATTCTTTTTATTTAACATTTCTGATTAACTTCATTTCTTCCTTTGAATTTGTGTTTTCATTTGTTGTCATTTTTTACTCTAATACAGCTTTGTTCTACCTCCAGATATTGTCCTGATATTTTCAAATATATTTCAAGTCTATATGTTTTGAACTAATTCTTTACTTCACTCTGAATACTGTACCTTCAATTTGCACCAACAATGAGATGTTTTGTCCATAAGTTTAACAAGAATTAGCAAAAAAACACATCATTTACAAGCAAGTAAGTGTGTGAATAAAAATGCTGTTGACAGAAGTGCACATTTTGGGAAAATGAATTGGTGGTAAAATCTATTTTATCAATTAATTACTATCAAATAATTTATTTTATAAACACATTTGCATATGTGAACAAAACTACAGGTACAATAATGATCACCCAAATATGCTTGAAATAACAAACATAAGAAGGTTTTTTTGACAACTGTATGTTGATTACCTTAATTCATATAAAAGCTACATTGAAAAAAGAGGTTGAAATTCAAGCAGAATTGATTTGTACATACTTGCCAAGTCTTACAGAATTCAATCTCTTGGATAATATTTTAATTAATAAACAAGATATACATAATAAAAACCTAAACTTGAAGCCCAATACACATGTCCAACCAAGAAAATGGATTTACAAAGGAATATGCAAAATAACCTATGGAGCCAATTGTCTCCTATGTCACCAACTATATGTGTTTTTTTTTTTTTTCCTCCAGCTCAGGAGTTCTTAACCTTTTTTGTTCCATGGACTCTTTGTCAGTCAGGTGAAAACCATGGACCCCTGACTAAGTCCACACTATACTGTGTATTATTTAATAAAAATATTACACTCACACCAATACATCCCCACAAGAATAATTTTTTTTTTTAATTTTCAGTTCAAGCACAAGGATCCCTTGTTAAGAACACCTGTTAGCTATTATAACACAGCTCACATGGTTCTGCAGTGACTGATATCATTTTAAAATAGCACAAAGTTTTGTTCACTTGGCTATTGACTGTTTAATCACTAGGTACTTTTGTGATTTTCCTCTGACAGTGGTATAAGCCCTGATTAGTTTAGAGTTCAGAATGATTAATATATATATATTTTAATGTCAAAGATAAATTGGAAGGGATAATGACTTGGAAGGGAAATACCAACTCTTCTTACAATGGACATGAATATAAAGGAAACCGTTTAAAAATTATTATAGATTGCTTCTTGATGCAACTGGGAAAAAAAAATGTACCAACCAGGAAAGTTTAAAGGCAAGTCCTAAAAGAGGGGAGCAGCTTAACTTCTAGCATTATTTTAAGCCCTGACCAAGGTTCCTATTTTATTATTGGGATTTGTGCAGAAAAACAAACAAACGGAATCCAAAAATCAAACCAGCTGTTGTCATTAGATACATTCCCCTTTAATTCAGTGTTTTCATAACTGTCTCCTACTGTCACCTGTAATTGAGGTAGAAAGAATTGCCCCTGCTGCAGGACTTATTGCCTGCAGTCCCCATATGATCTTATGATGTCAAAAGGCAGACACCTGATTGCCTCTTGTGTTTTACTCTTGGCTGTGCCTGCCTCCCTCCTGCACACCAACTTACAGCATCAAGATTCACAAAGTGCTAGGCCATTATGAAATTTCACACTTCTCCTATACACTGCTAATTTGCCTGGAACAAAAACAAAAATCAGTGCCAAGGTCCTTATGCTCTTGAAATTTTAAAATGAAATTAAAACAGGAGGGCAACAAAGGAACCCAAATAAATCACTGTTCTTTGGATCAAGAAATCATTCAATCTGCAATACATTCATGCAAAACCCACTAGAAGAGGATGTCATAGAAGATATCCCCTCCTCCCTGTAACATTGGTTTCTAAAACTTAGCTTGTTTGTTGTAAACAGCCATTAAATATTATATTCTAAACAACACTGCCATTTTAAAAACACACACAGGCAGAAAACTTGCTGAATGTGTCAAGTGACGACTCTCTGGGGGCACTTGGGAATGTACCTGGAAATTGGAAGCTTCTGTATTGTTCAGTGCCTAGATTTTTTTGCAACTTAAATGCAAACTAAGTTTAAAAGCTAATCATGATCAAAATGTAGTTCTAAGCAAATCCTCCTTTGTGTTTAATGGAAAGCACTGATGCAGGGGTTCTTAACAAGGAGTCCATGAGATTGAATTGAAATTCAATAAAACATTATTCTTGTGGGGATATGATGTTACTGGTGTGATTATTTATTAAATAATACACAGCATAGTGTGGATTTATTAAGGGTTTTCACCTCACTGACATGGTTTTCACCTGACTGACAGAGTTCCATGGAACAAAAAAGATTAAGAACTCCTGCACTAATGAATAACAGGTAAACAGGAATTCCCTGAAACACTAATTTGAGAATTCTTTTTCAAACCATTGATTTTTTTTCTTCATGATTGAAAAGCACAACTCACTACATAGGATTTTAATAACCCATAAATATCCCAAACAATTTCTTATTAAATGCAAAGCATTAACTGTGGAAGAATATAATGGCACTTGGCTTCCTTTTATTAGTTATCTAGGTGAAAACTGATTATAGCATCATCCAGTTATTAGTTTGGAAAATCTGCCATTTCTGATTATCAATATGTAGAACTCCACATCCTACAAGCAGTTGGTGTCTGTAGTTTCAGTTTACCCTATTGGTCATAGGTGAGCCATTGATACCCTTTCAGGCCCCAAATAAAGTCCATTAACAAGTTGCAGCATGATGAGAGGGGCCTCAAACAGAATTCCAAGCCTCCTTTCCTGGTTGACATTTGCAGTCACCTAAATCTGATTCCTACTAATGGTTTCTTTCAGAGGAGTGAAGGGGGGCTTCCAAAGATAGGTTCCATCTCTTTCCTCCACAGCCTCCAATTACATATTGGCCCATCATTTTTCAATCACCCATTTTCCATTCTATCATTGCATATTGAGTGGATCTTGGAGCCAAACATAACTTCAGTCAAAGGGAAAAACAGAAGACCCTCACAGCACAAGGAGATCAACAGGATTACAGTTATTGCTGGTGAAAAACCACTTCAATCTGGTGTCCTCTGACACATCAATTAACCTGAAATGCACAGAAAATTAAAGCATGGAGGAAGACAGAGTTATATATAGGTAAGTGCACTAAAAAGCTCTGATCATTTCCTCCCACACAATAATTCACACACAGGAGTGATGATTAATTTTTCAAATACATCTTTTGCAAATACCATGCTCAAGCATGGTACAGTGGCAATTTGGGAAATTATAAATGACTCTGCCAGGTTTCAGCAGCAAATCTCCAACTATTCTTTATATCATTTCCTGTGTGTACTGTCCCAGACTCAGTGAGCATCTTACACATATGAGGAGACAGGGCAAGTAATGCTAAGCAGTTAAAAATGACTCTACTGACCAAAGAGTACCAAGACGTTTTGGAAGGTAGCAACATATCAAATATCACCACAAAGCCTGCATAGATGACCCACAGCCACATCATGACAGCACAGATCATGTTAAGTCCATCGCAGATGAACCTGGCCCTATCAGTCCTGGAGGAGGAGTCTTAGATCATAGTTGTCATCATCAGCCACATCTCAGAGCCTGTGTCCTGATGACTGAATGATTCCCTAACCCACCTTCACAAATTGTTGCTAAACAGTGCTTGAACATTTTTTGCCTTTTCTTCAGGATCATGTTAAGCTGCATGCTGTCAGAAGTGATAGTACACCCCACTGTGAATGCAAATTATCCAACTATGGAAGTAATTATTAGTACTTAAAAGCCTCATTGTCCCTGAGGGTTGCATTTTTCAGGAAATGAGTTCTCTTCTCAGATTTTTGCCCAGAACACTTAATTAGCTTTCATTTTAATTAGTCAATTACAAGCTAGTACAAAAGGTCATGAGCTATGTAAATATCCATTCAACCACTGCTTGCCAGTGGAGAAAAATACTAACTCAGCAAACTTGCATAAGACTGCAATAACCCATGAGCAACAGCAAGAATGTTCATCTTCTTGAAGAAATGACCCAACTCTCACAGACTTTTTTCCTGTGTGAGAACGTGACTTTAACAGCATCATTGCTGGCATTTGGTTTCACACCATTTTAAAGAATGAACAACTGAAATTAAGTTGTAAATATGAATTAAGTAAGCAAATGTTCCCAAATCTATATGTATCTATTCTCAGCAACTATATGCCATTAATCTGCCCAATGTAGCTCTCTTGATATGATTTAGAAGGTAAATTTATTTCACTATTTGCATTCCACTATTCTTCAGGAAAATAAAGCATGGGCTATTTTATTTTAACTTGGTTTCTTAGATCATGACAGCCCTTGTTGAAGAAAACTATTTTCAAATCAGTCTGTTTCTGAACAATTATTATGAAAAGGCTAGAATGTATTATACTTCTATCATCATAATGACTCTTCAAAGAGGGCTTATAGATGACCTACTAAACTTGAAGCCTCTAAAAATGTCAGTCATCTAGTTATGATCTTGAATATTTGAAAGTTGCATGTCAGTATCATATGCAATATCAATATCTCAGACCAAACTTACATAGAGAATCTTAAGGTCAGCCTCCATTCCCCCAGCCAATCTCATTATCTAGGTTATAATAGCGTACAGAAAGGTAGAAAAAGAAATGATATCTGGAATTCTAATGCTTCTTATTCAAACATATAAAGGGAATTAAGACAGATTTCAGGTATTGTCAACAATAAATAACTCCTCCAATCTGTTCATAATGTTTCTGCTCAATTTAATCATATATATGTAAAAGACAGAGGAAACCCTATTTTTGAACAGATGAGGTAAATACTTTCTATTTTATGCATAAGTTGTCTGCTATCATGCACTCTTAATGACTATCTTACTATAATTTACTTAGGATGTACTGAAAGAACATAACTTGCACATGTGAATTTTCCCGAGACAATCTGATGATGTGAAAATGTTCCTCAGAGTAAATTAGAAATAAAGATATAAAAAACGAGGAAGGTTCCAAGGAAGTATATGAATAAAATAGCTATTACTCTTCTTATGTTTACACATTCATCAGTATGTCTGATAAATTTTATAAAATGACAATCATAACAGAATTCTTGCTCATGGGATTTCAGCACTCCTGTGTGGCCTGCACTCCACATGGGCCAGCTCTCTGCTCAGGCCAGCTTGCCATGTGGTCCAGCTTGCCTTTCACCAGGACCTCCTGGAAATTGAACCATGGATATCCTATATGGTAGATGGGAGCCCAATCACTTGAGCCACATCCATTTCCCATGCTTTTCTTATATTGCATGCACATGGAACCATTTGGAAGGAGAGAGGACTTTTTTCATCTGGGCAGAAAAACATGAAACATGCCACATAATTTACTAAACTTTTAGAAGCAGTAAAACTACCTGCAGAAGTAGATGTAATGCACTGCTAGGGACACCAAAACCGAGACTCCTATGTAGCCCTAATGAACAGGCAAGTAGACCAACTGGCAAAATAGGCTGCAAGAAAAGGCTACCCTCCTAGTCAAGTAGCCACACTCACTAAACCTCAGATTCCTCAACATATAGAAAAGTTTTCTGTCTGGTTTACACTCCTGCAGATCTCGAACATGCAAGAGAACAGGGTTTTCAAGAAAATTCAGAGAAACCAGAAAGAGAGGTTAAGTGGCTGAAAAACAGCCAAGGACAATTATATCTGCCTGTATATCTAGTAAACCCCTGGTCTCTTACTATATCAAACCACACATTTGGGACAGCAAGTACTGCTGAGCCTTCTTCAATGACTGGTGGTGGGACCTCAACTTGCTCAAGTGGTACAGTCTCTAACCTGTGTCTTACTTGCCAGAAAAATATCCCAAAGGGAACATCATGGATTTCATTTAGGACACAAGGTCAAGGGCTTTCCCTGGCTGCAGACAGGCAAGTAGATTCACAGTAATGCCAAAAACCACAGGAAATTTTAAATAACTTTTGGTATTTGTAGATGTCTTTTCAGGGTGGGTGGAAGACTTTCCCTGCTGCACAGAACAACATTTCGTGGTAACTAAGTTCCTCCTCCAGGAAATCATCCCAATGTTTGGACTGCACCAAACAATTCAGTCAGATAATGGACCTGCTTTTATTTCAGCTGTGGAACAAGGTGTCAATCAATATCTTGGAATTAAGTGGAAATTGCAAGCAGCCTGGAAATCTGAGTCATCAGGAAATGTGGAAAGAATAAACTATACTTTAAAGAAAACCTTAAGTAAAATTTGTCAGGAAACACAGTTAAAATGGACAGAAGCCCTTAACCTTGTTCTCCTGTGGGTCAGCGTGTTCCCTAGAAGAGGACTTGAGTTAAGTCCTTTCAAGCTTATGTAAAGAAGGCCCTTTCTAAGCAACCTGAGGGAAAAACCCAATTCCCCAACAACCTTAGAGGAAGTCCTCCATAAGTGGGCCTTGCAGTTAGGAGAACTCCTCACCACCATGCACACATATGCATATATGTTCCTAAAATATCCTACTGACCAGCCTCTCTATCCCTTCTCAGTCAGGAATCAGGTTTTTTTAAAAATTGGAAAACAAACAAACACCCTGAAGATCAGCTTAAACATAAATGGGAGGGACCTTACACAGTACTATTAACTTCTCATTCTTCTCTTAAATTACAGGGAATCAAGCCCTGGGTCCATCAAACCAGAGCAAAACCTTACTACTTATCAGATCAGGCAGCTAAAGGATGTCTTAAGCCAGAGATCACATCTAAGCATGAAGCAAAATATGAGATGGAGCCAGCTGAGAACCTGTGGTTCCTGTTCAAGAAGGAAAATCCCCACCAAATACTAATCTTGTTCTTTCTTCTACAGGTCCTGTCCTGAACTAGCCCTGAGGGAAAATATTGATCATCCCCCACACCTGTTTTGAAGATCATCCAAAGACTCTACAATAGATCCAAGTGTTGGTACTGTGTAAATTTGCACCATCAATATCAAGTGATGCCTGGGCCAACTATATTATGGAATGCTTCAGGTAATCTGCACCTTGAAAGCATCTGCCAGGAAAGCCCACTTAAACAAACTTCACTAGACTCACTTGTGTAGCACCTAAATGCTACACATCAAATCATTGCAACACCTCGAATAACTAGAGAAATATTTACTGTAAATAATAGTAATCATTGATATAGCATTTGCATTTTAGCCAATTCCACAAGGCCTGGACCCCAGCTTGGCTCATTGCAACCAAATCAATTTTGCTTGACCACCTGGATATCCCCACAAAATGTTAAAAAAACTGAAGTGCAAATGTTATACTAGAACTGTAATTTCAACAAATTATCATCTTACTTTGCATCCTTTCCATTTAGGGTCCCATATTCTTAAGAAATATCCATACAGTCATGCTTTTGTAGGAAACTTAGGACAAAATTCAACAAAATTTTGTAAAGGCAGACCCCAAGGTATGTATAATATCCTCATTAACACCACAAATAATCAAAGTTGCACGTGACTGAAATCTTCCCATGTGAATCACCCTAACAGGTTTTATGATGAAGCTAAATCCATGTTCTTTTTTGAACCTCCTAGTGGAAAGTAACCCTGCCACCCAAATATAGACCCATTGCTTAGTGCTGCCCTAATGCAGGGAGAAGTTTCCCTTTTTACATTGGTCTCTTGGCACTTAAGTGATACTGGAAACAAGGTTTAACAAATATAACCTTTACTGCTAATTTAAATCCAAATTTAGGGATATATTTTCTTTGTGGATAATCTACTTACCTATCCTTTTCCCTGTATTGGAAAGGACTTTGTAGACTTGGATATGTTTTCCCTGCAGTATTCACAATGAATTATAGCACCAACTGACCCTTCCCAGTAACAATACATTTTAGCCACAGAACAGAGAAAGCAATCTCATTAGTCCCTGTATTTCCCTTCTTAGGGATCACAGCATCCGCTGGAACTGCAGCTATATCTTTGTACCTAGCTTCTGATCTCTCCAAGGATGTGGGAACAGATGTAGCTCAGATAGCAGACACTATCTTAACTGCCCAAAAACAAATGAATTCCTTAACTGGGGCAAACTGCTAAGCACTTGATTTGCTAACAGCTGCACAAGGAGGAACATGTTTATTTCTCAAAGAACAGTGATGTTACTATATAAATGAATCAGGCAAAGTCCTCCAGAGCATTGAGGAATTAAAGAACAAAGCCAATGACCTTGTGACATGAGAAAACAATTTTTCTTTTTGGATCCCGTCTAGCTTATTAAGTGGCTGCGTCCTTCATAGGACCATTAATTATTATCTTTATTATTTTAGCAGTTGCACCCATACTCATAACATGCATGCAATGCTTTATTCAAAAGCAATTTCAAACTTTAACAGACAGACTTTTCTTCCTCAGACCATCATCCTGCAATAATTTCTTTAGAGATCAATGTCCCTAATGTCAGCAGGAAGTAGCTACAGAAGATCTGAACTTTGTCCCAATCACCTGAGATAAGAACATCACCAAAAACAAGGAGAAAATTGATGGATGTAGGATGAATGAATACTTGAAAACAACTTGTTTCTCTCAATGTTGTTAGGATACAAAGAAAAGAATTATATGTAAATTAGATGGTAATGAGATGCAGCACTCTCTTTGTGCCAAATTCAGCTTTCGATGGTCAAGAACATCCTGTTGAAGCAATGAAGTGTGAAAACCAGCTTCAACCAGTTGGCTGGACCTGTGCAGAAGCCCCTTGCTGTCCTCACTTAATCTTGCTTAATTAACATAGTTAAATTCCCACCCAGTGGTGGAGTTATAGGCCCCTTTTTTTATCATGCAAGTGTGATTTCCTGAACAAACTAACCATACAATTATACAATTAGCTATGTGTGTTCATCCATATGCATAAAAGATAATGCATAATCCAAGCAAATGCTAAGTAGTAACTTAGATATTTAAGCAGGAGTAAAATCGCAGCACAGGGATCAGGTCTGAATCACTTTAGACTGACCTTGGCTCCTACCTCTGGAGATATAATAAATGTGAGTTTGCCTAACTCTCATGTTGAAATTTTCTTCATGCCATCTCTGGTTATCCATAAAGATCCTGCTTTGAGGCCTAACACAGCCACTGTGGAGGACTGTTTGGCAGTTCCTAAGGATGTTTATATAAACTTGCCATTGGACCCAGTAATACCAATGCTAAGTATATACCTAGAAGAAGTGAGAGCAGGACATGAATAGACATATGCATACCAATGTTCATAGTGGTATTATTCACAATTGCAAAAAGTTGGAAACAACTCAGGTGTCCATCAACTGATGATTGGATAAACAAATTGTGGTATATACACACAATGGTATATTATGCAGTGGTAAGAAATAATGAAGTCCTGAAGCAAATGACAACATGGATTAACCTGGAGTGCATTATGTTGAGTGAAGCAAGCCAAATACAAAAGGACAAGTACTTTATTATTGTGCTATTATGAGCTAAATATATGTAAACCCATGGAATTAATAATTAGAACATAGATCACTATAAAATAGAATTAGTGTTGAGAAAGGAAAACTGATAGTTAATCTGTGCAGAATTGATTAAATGGTTATTTGCAAATCTTTGGAAATGAATGGAAATGGTGAGAGCCCATCATGGTTGTTGTGACTAGCAGAGCTGTTATATGGGTATGACACTGGTTGAAAGGGAATGCCTAAAGACATTAATATTACTAGAAGGAAAGCTTAAAAAGTAACATGGGACTGTATAACATAGTGAAACTTCATGTAAAATATGAACATGGATGATATTGCATATACAAGACTATTTTTATAAAATCTCAATACCAATAAAATAGAGAGAAAGAAACAGAATAGCAATTATACATGGTAGAGGAAAGATAGAGAGATTGAGAGGTGATAAGTATTGTTTGTCTGGTTGGTTGTTTTTCTTCTTCATATTATTATTGTTAATATTAATGTAATAATGAAAATGCTCTAAAAATGATTGAAGTAATGAATGCTCAAATATATAATTATACTCAATAAAATTGATTGTACACTTTGGATGGATTTTTGCTTTAATATTATGTCTCAATAAAATTTGATTTGTTAAAAAAAGTTTCTACTTATAATGGTTTTATACCCACAGGTATATATTAAATTTAAAAGCATGTTTTTTTGGTAGTATATAAAGCTGTAAACCACCACACTTTATTATAATATTAATATAATAGAGCAGCAATTATCCAAAATATGTAATAAACACTTAATGGTTAATATTTGTTCATTGGTCTTTGCTATAAAACCTCATTTACCTTCATTGGATAAATGGATAAGCATATGATGAAATACTGCTAAAAAGTAAAATGAATGAACTAAGGGTTTATGTAACAAGTTGGATAAATATGAAAGGCTTAACACTGAGTAAAGCAGTCAATCTCCAAGATATATGTTTTGAAACAATCTCAAAGAAAATATATTGTATGTTTTCATTTACATTACATGCTGGATATGCCTAAACTAAAGGGATAAAGAGATGATTACTTGTTGTCAGGGATAACTTTTTAGATGGAGGGTTTGATTACAAAAGGACCACATGGATGAAACATTTTGGGGTGATGGGAAAGTTCTGTTTCCTGGGTGTGATCATAGTTACATGACTGTATAAATACATTAAAATTCACATACCTGTATATCCAAAACATGCAAATTTATTTTATTAATAGTCACCTAAATAATACAAACCTCAGGAACAAAATTACATGTTTTGCACACATCTTTTTTGCCCATTGTTACATCCTTATGGCCCCACTTTTTTGCTGGCTGTTGCTACAAAACCAGCTGACATGAAATGTACCTGATAGCAACTTTCAGCTGCATGTTTTTTTTTTCATTGTGTCAGAGTTTGTCAGCATTTTTTTTAATGCACTGTTACAATAAAATAATGTACTAAAATTAATGGTGTCGTAAATTCAATCAATTGAGAAACAATTACAAAGCAACTATGATGAATGCCTAAAATAGAGGTAAGCTACCCCTGCTTATTGAATTGTTGCAGTAGAAACCACACTTAGTGATGAGAAAACTGAAGTGGCACTAGGAGAGGCAGAGGAACAAAGTTTTATTACACACAGACCCCGAGGAGAGTTAAGGTACCAAATTCTAAACCTCTAGTTTTATCTTTCACGAGTTTATATAGGGACCTTATGTGGTTAAATTCCTAATCAAGCAGGCAGAAGGGGTTTACAAAAGGGAAGTGTGAGTTTAGCTTATCTTTTAAAGCAGAGGGCTTTAGGGAGAAGAAGAGAAAAGTCAATATTTTTGTGGATTCCAGAGGGAGGAGGGTGCTTTTATCCCTAAGTTGTGGATTCCTAGGGAGAAAGTTAGGAGGAGCAGTTATTTTTCTAAAGCTGCAGGTTTCCGCTGAAGGGGAGAAGCAAGGCTGCAGCACTTTCATTATTCCCCTCCCCCTTTGATGTCCTTATAATTTTTTGTATTGTCCCCAAGGGTTGATACTTAACAAGAGGCATTACCTGTTGTATTAAGGTGTTCAGGCAGGAAGTGATATCCTCTGTAAGGTACCATAGAACACATGGCCCAAAACTTGAGAAGAAAATTATGGCTATTACTGGCATGAATGGCAAAATCCAGGAAAGGACATACTGGAAGTAGTTCCCATTGGCAGATGCCTGGTATGCACGGTTTAAGCAGTCTTTGGCTCATTCTTTTAGCAGGGCTGCCTTGTCCCTAACTATCCCTGAGGAATTTGAATTGAAACAGCATTTTTCCCCCCAGGACCTGACAGATTAGCCCTGAAACTGCGGTGAGCACATTTAATCCTCGTCTGTTTTATAAAACTACTTCTTCCAACGAGTATATCATGTCTTACAACCCATTGAGAGACCTCAATATATCTTTGAGGTCATTTGATGTTTCCTGTGCTAGGGTTTGTATGTCCTCCTTACCAACTGCAAGTGAGGCCCCTGCTACCGCTGCACTTCCAACAATTTCTAGTCCTAAGAGTAGGGTAATTGTCTCTATTGCTCGTTTGGCTCGGGAGAGCTCTCCAGGACATTCTTCTCCATACACTGAGAATGATGGTACTGGCTATGCCAGGTAACAGATACCCTGGCCGTCTTGGAGTAGGCACCAGTATAGGTTTCACAGACCCAGATTGTGGTGTTTGCAGTGCATCAGTTAGAGTCATTGAGTTGGCAGGTGGTATCACAGTTAGCCCTTCTAAGAGGGAGGATATTTGAAGGGGAGCTCGTAGTTATGTTTTTGTCATTAGCCAGTTTTCCTGGGGTTTCAGTTATGTGGACTGGAAGGTGACTTGTTCCTGCCACGAAGCTGTCATGGGTCAGGTTGTTACATTCCATGGGACAGGTACAGTGAAGATGGTTAGACTTGAGGAATTACATAGCCAGCAGGATGCAGCTATGTCTGGCTGGGATTTATTTAGAAGTTGGTGGAAACTTCGAACCTGTTTCAAAAGGATGTTGTGGGGGCTGTACTGAATTTGGCTTTTAAGATCTGGGCAGCTTTACTGATATTTTTAACCATAGTTTTCTCTGAGGGTTGGGTTACCAGGATCAGTTGGACTAGTATGAGGACCCCCTGGGTCTGGCCCCACTGGGTCGTATATTCCGATTCCTAGTATTAGTCCTGCTTGTGCTTTTAAAAAGTTATTTTATAATCTGGTGGTTATGTTTAATAAGGTGAGTTTCACGGGGTTGCAGGTTCCTAATTTACAGTTTACTGGTCCAAGAACCTTCTTCAGGATATATGGGGAAGTTGGGGCTCCCAGCCAGATGGTACCAACAACTAGGCTCCAAGTGCCCATTTTTGGAGGGCCATCGGTATAGGTATTTCTCGTAGGTGCTATAGACGTGGCCCTGACACCCACCCCTGGGGACAAGGTTAAAGTCATTTCTTATTGCTCTGCAAGCATCGAACACTAGAGAAGCTGAGGTTGTCCCTGCTAAAAAGGGGGTCTAGTAATTCAGCACAGTTTGGTTACCCCATGTCTGGCTGATTTGTAACTGCCATTAGTTCTGAGGGTGGGTATTGGCTCTTAGGGAGGGGGCAAGGAAGAAAAGGGTAAGAAGACAAGGAACAGAAACATCCTATTATACACCAATAAACTATTGCAATTAAAGCTCTATTCACTATAGCCCAGTCTGCAGCAGCCACAGCAGCTAGTCCACCTCTGAATATCAGGGTAAGTAGGCCGTATAAGCACAGGATCCACCAAGAGCAGGGGTCCATTTAGCAGTTGTTTGATGAGGTCAGTGTTTGCGGCTACTGAGCGACTCACACTCTCAAAGGTTGGCCAAGTACAGGTTGGGTTGTGCAGCTGTCCTCTTCTTTGTTGCGGTGTGCCTTTTGACCCTGGAATGATGGATCATTGCAGCAAGATTTACAAAGATCACAGTATGTGGACCTGTCCAGGAAGGCTGAAGGGGTTGTTTATTCCAGTCTTTGATGCAGACAAGTTTCCCTGGCTGGAAGGGGTACACTGCGTGTCCCAGTGGGATGAGGTTTTGGGACAAGACAGTTTTATGTGTTTGGGCTAGAGTTTTCCCCAGCTGCTGGAGGATGGAATCTTGGCTAACCACCCCCAGGAGCTTAGTATTTCCTTTGAAGGCCTGGATAATTGGGGGTGGCCATCTATATAGAATTCCAAAGGGTGAATAGCCTGTGGGTCCTGGGGTACACCTGACTTGGAGAAAGGTTAGAGAAGTAAGTCTACCCGGGGAGGACCAGTTTCTTGGAAGAATTTGACTAGAGTGGCTTTGAGGGATCAATTAATGTGTTCAACTTTCCCTGAACTCTGGGGCCTGTAAGCGGTATGGAGTTTCCACTTGATCCCTAACATTTTTGCCAGCTCTTGGACTATGGCAGCCACAAAGGTTGGGCCATTGTCACTTCCCGTAGATAGCAGCAGTCCACATTGGGGAATGATTTCTCTAAGTAAAGCCTTAGTCACTTCTCTTGCTTTTTTGGTGCAAGTGGGGAAAGCTTTGACACAGCCTGAAAAGATGCATATCATCACTAACAGGTATTTGTACCCCCGACTTGGTTTCACTTTTGTGAAGTCTACTGTGAGATCTTCAAAACAGGCTGTCCCTGTGTGTTGGATACTGGCTGGACCTTGGGGGCTCTGCAAAGGGTTGTTTTTGGCACAAACTTGGCACTGGCTGCTGATGGCGGCATAGAGGGCAGCTAATTGGGCTATGTAATAGTGCCTCCCAAGCAGGGTTTCTAGTGCAGTTTTCCTTAGGTGGGTGAGTTGGTGGTATTGCTGGATGAGGGCATGAGCAGCTTCTTTCAGAATGAAAATCCAGTTATCCAGGAGCAGCCAAGTTCCTTTGGGGGTTCGGCTTCCCCCTTCTCTCTTGGCCCATTCCTGTTCTTCCCAAGTATAGCTTAGTTGATTAGCTTTTTGTCTTAAGAGGGACGGCTGTGGTGTCGATTCTGGGACTCAAATTACATGAGTTCCTTCAGCCACTTGACGAGCTCCTTTGTCAGCTAGCCTGTTTCCTTGGTTGACCATATCCATTCTTTTTTGATGTCCACAGCAGTGGATGATGGTAACTCTGTCTGGTTTCCAGGTTGCTTCTAATAGTTGAAGGAATTCTTTGATTTTATTTCTTTTCCTCCTACAGTTAAGAGGCCTCTTTCTTTATAAATTGCCCCATGGATATGAACGGTAACAAATGCGTATTTAGAGTCAGTGTAAATGTTCACTGATTCCTCTGCGGTTAGCTGCAGGGCTCAGACCAGTACCCAGAGTTCTGCTCATTGCGTGGGCCATCCTTGGGGTAGAGATGCTGCTTGTACCACCCATTGAGCAGTAGTGATTGCATATCTAGCAAGCTTTTCCCCATTTTTAATGAGACTGCTCCAATCTGTAAATAGTATTTGATCTGGGGAAGGGAGTGGTTTGTCTTCGAGGTTGGAGTGACTGGTGTAAACTTCCTCAGTCACTTCAACAAAATCATGCTCAGGAAACCCTTCTTCATCCCGCAAGAAAGTGGCAGGGTTTAGACTGCGCACTGTTTCTAGTGTCAGTTTGGGGTTTTCACAGAGTAAACCTTGGTAATATACGAGTTGGGGTTAGATATCCACCAGCATCTGTGTGAGTTCATTAGGAAAGTGACTGCGTGTGGCATCATGACATGAATAGACTGTCCAAGGGTTAATTTGTCACCTTTTTTGATGCAGCTTACAGCTGCTACCAGGGATTTCAGGCAGGGCAGCCACCCTGAAGCCACGGCATCCAGCTGCTTGGGGAGGTATGCCATGGGCCTTTGCCAGGGGCTGACTGTGTGAGAACCCCCAGTGCTACTTTGTTCTTTTCATGCACTAACAGGTTAGTTTTTTGCGTTACATCCGGGAGCCCCAAGGCAGGGGCTCAGCCGAGTTGTCTTTTGATGTTTTGAAAGGCCCCTTTTTGAGCTTTTCCCCAGGCAAGAGATTCTTTTTCTGGACCTGTCAGAACGTCATAAAGAGATTTGGCCATGGCTGCAAACCCAGGAATCCAGATGTGACAGAACCCTGCAGCCCTGAGAAACTCGAAGTTTTCTTTTTGTGGTGGGGTAGGGATGGTGCAAATCACTTTCTTTAATTCTGGTCTGAGCATCTGGTGCCCTTGTGTGATGCTCAGCCCCAGGTACTTGACCTTCTGTTTACAGATTTGGACTTTTTTCCAAGACACTTTGTATCCAGTCTGTGCTAGAAGTTGCAGGAACATCTGGGTCCCTTTCCAGCATTCCTCTTTCATCTCACTGGCAAGTAGGAGGATAGCCATGTATTGTAAAAGGGCACACTTGCAGTCTTCCCAGGGGTAGCTGGCTAGATCTGCTGCCAAGGCTTCTCCAAAAAGGGTAGGGGAGTTTTTGAATCCTTGCAGGAGCTGAGTCTAGGTTAGCTGAGTTTTCTGCCAGGTTCTGGGATCTTCCCACTCAAAAGTAACCTGAGGCTCACTTGGGGTGGGGGGGAGCGGGGGCACCTGCAGGCAGAAGGCATCTTTTAAGTCCAAGCAAAAGAACCAGGTGGCTCCAGGCAGCAGCTGTCCCAGCAAAGTGTATGGGTTGGGAACAACCTGGTGCAAGGTGAGGGTGGCTTGTTAATGGCTCATAGATCCTGGACTGGTTGATATCCTGTCGCATCTGGCTTTTTTACAGGTAATAATGGGATGTTCCAGGGTGACTGGGACTCGATCAGGATCCCTACTTTTCTCAGGTGATCTATGTGTTCAACCGTGCCCAATTGTGCTTCATTGGGGATTGGATACTGCCTCTGCCGGACCAGGACTGCTCCAGGCTTCAGGTCAATGATGACGGGTGCCTGGTTCCATGCCATTCCCAGTGGGTTTTTTTCTGCCCAAATCTGGCGGGAAAGTTCTACTAGATTTTCCGTATTCTGACTTCAATATTCTTCCACATGAAGCCTCCATTCTTCACTTTGGGGTAGGGTGACAAGGAGAGTGATGCCAGTCCTGAGGCTTAACCTTGCTGGTCCCCCACGTTTGAAGGTAATCTGGGCTCCCAGTTTGGTTAACAGGTCCCTCCCGAGTAGGGGAACTGGACATTCAGGCAGGTACAGAAATTCTTGAGTCACTTCACAGCCACCAAGCTGATAAGTTTTTGACTGGCAAAAAGGCCATTAGCTTTACTGTTCTCCACCTGCTCCTATGATGTTAGCAGTTTTTACACTAAAGGGGGTGACAGGCGTGGTGACCACAGAATAGTCAGTGCCAGTGTCTACCATGAAAGTTACTGACCCCCGACTTGTAGTTTGATCATGGGCTTATTGCGGGGCAAGTTCCAGTGAGCCTGGTCACCCCTATTCAGAGTTGAGTCCTGCCAGACTGACCATGATCCTGGGGCTCAGGTCAGTATTTCCCTTTAGGGTTGCTCCCTCTATGTGTCTGATTCTTTTGGGGGCACTCATTTTTTCAGTGTCCACTTTCCTTGCAGTAGGCACCTTGTTCTCTGGCCAAGGGCACCCTTCCGGTGTTTTCCCCCCTCTTCAATGTGGCTTTCCTCATCTGGTGGGGTCAGGATTTCCCAAGGCTGATGCCAGTATAGAGGCTTGATGCTTCATTCACTTCTTGGCCTTTCCTTCGGTGACTTCATCTCAATTGACGAACACTTTATTGACAACCTCAAGGAGTTGAGAGATGTTCATTCACATGAACCTGTCTAATTTTTGGAGCTTTCATTTAATGTCTGATGCTGCCTGTGCAACAAAGGCAGCATTCACCATTCTCTGATTTTCCGGAGCTTCTGGGTTAAAAGTGGTGTAGATTCTGAAGGCCTTGCAAACTTGTCCATTGAAATCTCCTGGATACTCTTCGGGCTTTTGAGTGACTAAAGTCATCTTTGTCATGTTTGTGGGTCATTTTGCCCCTTCCCAGACCCCTTGAAAGAGCACTTCCCGATATTGTTGGAGTGCAGCCCATCCCTGATTAGTGTTGAAATCCCAGTTTGTTTTGGCTTCTGGCATCACCTTTCTTGCCCAATCCTCTGGATTTAAATCACCAGTCACTTTCAGGCTTTTGTCAGAAATGGTCGTTTCTCCTTCGTATTAAACAAAGTCAGGAGAAGTTGGCAGTAGTCATCCCAAGTGGGACGATGGGTTTAAAAAATGGATTGCATGAGATCAAAAAGGGCCAGGGACATTTCAAAGTAGGAGAAGGTATGGTGATTCTAGTTTAAGAGGTCTGTCATTGTGAAGGGTTGGTAGCACAAAACAGGCTTCCCCGGGTTGGATAGTTCCATCCTCGCTGATCTGAGCTGGACCCTGTGTCTCATGGAGGGGCATCTGTAATGCAGGTTGTGCCAAATGGAGCCTCCTCGCTACTGGATTTCTGGGGCTTTTTCCAGAGGGGGCCGATGGTCCCAGAGGGACAGATGGTGGCTGTGTTTCTGGGAGATTTGCCTGCAGTCCCATGCTAGGAGGAGAAGCTAGAGTGGCCAGAGCATATGGTGGTGGTGGTTGGGGTGGTGGGTCCTCTTTCAAGGACCCCTGATGAATGACTGGCTTCCGTGATCCTGATCCCTGTGCATCCCAGACCCTGCTCTGTCTGTTTTGTCCAATGCACAATTGAACCCAAGGGGGCAGAGTCTCAGCTATTTCTAACCAAGAGTAGATGTAGGGAAACTGATCGGGGTGCCCAAGAGTTCCTGTGACAACCAGCCACACTGCGCAGACTCTGGCTATATCCAGGGTTCCTTCTGAGGGCCAGTCAATGTTAAAAGTGGGCCACTCTAATTCACATAAGGTTTGGAGGGTGCCAGGGTTCATGCAGATGCAATAATCTCCAGAAAATTCTTCTTGAAATTCTTAAGCATGCAGTTTAAGATGGTAGGTTTTGACTGTGATGAGCCCATAACTTGCATCAATGGTGCAAGACAGACAAAGGAAGGGGTTCTCTTTCAAGGCCACTCAGATGCCCACCAGTCTGTGTCTCTCATGAGAATTTTGGCTCATCTTAGCTAAGGTGCTCAGGCAGAGTTTAGGGTGGGCCATTATGCTGTATGATGTAGACATGGAAAACAGGTTAGGGCCCATTCAGGTTCTGTAGCAAAGGCCGTGGAGTTTCAGGCTGGAATAACAGAGGCAAGTCTCTGTCATCCTCATTCACAAATACAATCACTCAGAGATTATGCAGTCCCCCCTGCAGGGTCTGCCCTATCCTGGGGTCTCAATATTCGAGACTTCAGGAGGTGATCAGACTCTTCCATCCAGACACAGGCCTGACTGAGGACTTGGCACCCAGGGCCTTACCTTTCTGGCATCTTCTAGCACTGTTCAGTCTGCTTCCCCACTGAG
Organism: Cabassous unicinctus; assembly: GCA_029593785.1. Lineage (NCBI taxonomy): Eukaryota > Metazoa > Chordata > Mammalia > Cingulata > Chlamyphoridae > Cabassous > Cabassous unicinctus. The sequence goes on along the minus strand of JAQZBX010008137.1, from coordinate 2,849 downwards.
TCAGGCCGTGTGTGTGGACATGGCCCACAGGGATGGCCTCAGAATGAGGTCCCCTTAAGAGGATGGGTGGCACCTACTTCATTTGCTCAGAGATCTCTGTTGGCCACGCCCGTCAGCCCCATGTCAGAGGCACAACATGCCTTCTGGTTTGGGATTCCCAGTCAGGGAACCAAATTTTGTGGCAGAAATGAAACTTCGATGATGAGAAAACCCAAGAGGCACTCGGAGAGGTGGAGGAACAAAGTTTTATTACGTGTGGGCCCAGAGGAGAGTCAAGTCTCCAAATTCTGAGGCCCCAATTTTATCTTTCATTAGTTTATATACGGACCTTATGCAGATGAATTCCAAAGCATGGGAGCAGGTGGGATTTACAAAAGGGAAGTACGAGTTTAGCTTATCTTTTAAAGCAGAGGGCCTTAGGAAGGGGAGGAGAAAAGTCATTATTTTTGTGGATTACAGACAAAAGGGGGAGGAGGGTGCTTATCTCCCTAAGTTGTGGATTCCAAGTGAGAAAGGGAGGAGGGGTGGATTTTTATTTTATTTTTCTAAAGCTGTGGATTTCTGCTGAGGGGGAGAAGCAGGGCTGCAGCATTTTCTTCCTCAGAATCTCTAATTATGCATAAGAGTGTTTGCAATCTAGCCAAGATGTGTCTTCCATGGATCACCAAATTAAGAAATACCACATTTAAAGTCCAATAAAAGTGAACAACTTGAACTTCTGAAACATTAGCAAAAGAGAATGACTAAAGATGAAAAATATATATGGGAACTCCATATTTTCTGCATGATTTTTCTGTAAATCTACAAATTCTCTAACTAAAAAAAAGGAAGGAAAAAAAGAAGATTCCAAACAATATATTTGTGCAACAGAAAGATAACTCTTCTTTCTGTCTTTAGGGATTTTGGGTCTCTGCGTTGTTGCCTTAAAAGGAAGAAATAATACCAGCCTGTTGATAAGAGACAGCAACTTTTTTTCAATTAATGGGAAGTGAGAGGAGCTTTCTCCGTATCATGAAAACATAACTCCAAGGCTCAATCTGCATGATCATCAGGGGGAGTGAGCTCCAGGTCCTCACAGCACTGACCAGATGAACAATTACTTTGATATTACTCAGATAGATAATCTCTCTTTAATGTTTCACTCCTTTCAATACCCTCTCATGTTCCCAGGAATAGCTAATTTCTCCAAGTGTATTAAATGTGCAAAGGCTTTTTTCTTATGTTCTACATTGAGAAAAGATAAGCTAAGAAAACAAGTTATAAAAGATCTTTGAAAATGCAGCTTTGTCAATATATACATACTTTGTCAATGTACAATATTCTATGGATATCCCCTACTGTTAGAAATAGTTTGCTACTATTTTAATAATTATAAATGATCATTGATAAAGTTCTCTCAAAAATATCCTTATTCTAAATGCTTTTAGGATATTTAATTTCTATTTAAAATTTTGAAACCATTAAATATTTTAAATCTTTTGAAACCTGTTGCAGATTACATTCTTATAGTGTCCACCACTTTCCAATATAAAATTGTGGGTGAAGAAGCCTTTCTAATCACCTGTACAGTTACATGGAAAACATTATTAAAATCTGTAGGTATGCAATGGTGTTTGTTGTTTTGCCTTGAAATTCATTCTTCGTGAATTTGAAGATTTTTCACATATTCATTTGCCACTTGGAAATCTTTGATGGAATTCTAAATCTATTACATATGTCATAGACATAACTGAGTGACTTTTCTCAATTTTTAACTTGCAAGAAATTGTGTCAAGTATTTCATTATGCCTTCATTCTCACTTTAGTCCAAAGAAAGAACCTACCGAAAGGGCATCTGTGTAATAAGGAGGGTCAATGGAATCAACAAATTGTATCCTGAAATAAAATTCCAAAGATAGAAGGGAAGGAGAGAAAAAAATGTGTTCATATAAAGTAATGTGAAAAATTGTTGGATGAGTTAGATATGATATCCCAATGAAATCAGTGGTGGTATTTTCCCAATTGAATAATATTTTATATTTTAAATGCTGTCCACATAAGGAACTGGGCTCCCAAATATTAGTTTACATAATATAGCATAATCTTTTCACTGGGTTCAGTGAATATTTTCTGCTGTATTTTCTAGATTCCATCCACTCAAAAGTAAAATTCATTATCATTAGACATGCTGGAAACACAAATTTAAACCCAAATAATGATATATACAAAAATACAAATGGTACCATTATGTATAGTAGAGATGAACCTAAAAATAATGGAAATGTCAAAAATGATAAAATGAAGAAATAAATTGTGTTATATTCATAAAATGCAAGCATATACATCAAAGAAAATAAGCAAATTATGTCACACAATAACAATATAGATTACTTACTGATATATAATTTGGAATGAATAAAGGCTGGCAAAAATGCTTGCAGTAATATGTTATATTTATCTTAGGTTGAAAGGCAGTCAAAGTTTATCTAGACTGAAAGAAGACATCTAATCATGACTAGTGTACAACATGGGTACACTGACACCCAATCATCAATTCTCTATTAAATTTTTATGCTGAAACAAACATTTCAACATTATAGAAACCCAGTTTATCAAAGTTTAGTCATACCTTTACTTTCATCCTGTTTAATTCAAATATTAAAAAAGAACTTTCTACATTAATTATATCCACCTCCACATGCATCCTTTTTATTTCTCATTATTTATTAAATATGTATATAATGTTAGAGAAGATAATTTTTACTTTTACCTTACAGTCGGTATTTATTTGAATTTACTGATAAATTTACCAGTTTCTTTGGGTGTAGCTCTAGTATTATTTGATTTTGAATGAAGAAAGCCCTTAAGAA
>JAQZBX010008136.1:0-48787 GCA_029593785.1 Cabassous unicinctus | reverse complement strand
GAACCAAGTTGAGAGCTCTGATATAACTCTTCACATATGCATTCATCTGATTTTCAACAAGGTCACCAAGCCCACTCAGTTCAGAAAGAATGGCCTCTTTAACAAGTGGTGCTTGGAGAACTGGATAGCCATATCTAAAAGAATGAGAGAGAAACACCATCTCACAACTTATACAAAAATCAATTCAAGATGGATCAAAGATCAAAATACAAGAGATAAGACCCTAACAACCTTGGAAGATAATGTAAGAAAGCATTTAAAGGATATTTTAATATGAAATAGTTCCATGAACTTCACACCCAAAGCACGAGTAGCTGAAAAAAAATAGATAAATGGGATCTCCTCAAAATTAAAAACTTCTGCACCTCAAAGGACATTATCAAGAAAGTATAAAGGCAGTATACCCAATGGGAGAAAATGTTTGGCAACCATATATCTGATAGGAGCCTAATATCCCGCACATATAAAGAAATCCTACACCTTGAAAATAAAAAGACGAACAACCCATTTAAGAAATGGACAAGTGATCTGAAAAGGCACTTCTCCAAGGAAGAAATACAAATGGCTATAAAGCACAAGAAAAGATGCTCAACATTGCTAGCTATTAGGGAAACGCAAATGAAAACTAAAATGAAATGTCAGCCTACAACCTTTAGAATGCCTGTTCTTAAAAAAAAAAAGCAGCAGTATATAAGTGTTGGAGAGGATGTGGAGGAATGGATACCCTCATTCGCTGCAGGTGGGATTGTAGAATGGTCCAGCCACTATGCAGGACAGAATGACAATTCCTCAAAAACCTAACTATAGATCTTCTGTATAATCCAGCAATTTCACTTCTGGGAATATACCTTGAAGAATTGAAAGCAAAGACACGAACAGATATATGCACATCAATGTTCATAACGGTATTGTTCACTATTGCCAAGAGTTTGAATCAACCAGGGTGCACATCAATAGATGAATGGATAAACAAAATATGGTACATACATAAAATGGAATATTACTCAGCTGTAAGAAGGAATAAAATGCTAACACATGGGATAACCTGGATCAATCAAAGAAATTATGTTGAGTGAAGCAAGCCAGGCATTGAAGGATGAACAGTAACTGACCTCACTGATATAAATTAAGGAAATTGAGCAGTCTCAGAGAGCTATTGTCTGAAATATAGGTTTACAAGCAAGAGAAAGAAAAGAGAAGGTTGTGAGCCATAACCCATATGGATGGAATCTATGGTAAAATAATAGAGTGTACATGTGTATTGAAGGGATAGGACAGGAGGGTAGTGATATTATTGGGTTGGGTGGTGCAGGGTTGACAGGTGAGTAGATTGCAAAATGTGGGTTAGAATACCTATGGTACTGGGGGAGAGTTGGGAGAGGGACCACCTGGAGGGACCCCAGGTGAGCACTTGGGATTTGTGTGTATGATGTTGAAAGTAGAGAGGTGGAAATGCTCTTATGACAATATGACAGAGAAGGGTCCCTGGTTTAGGGTGTTGGTTGGTGGGGGCATTTGGGACAGGGTGCACCTGGAGCAGCCATCTAGGAGTGTGTGAGTATTCATTTTGTCATAATGTGTTTTATTAGTGGGTGGCGACCCACATAATGAACAGGAAGTAGTTGGACTCCCACCTTTGGGAGGACTGATTCGTTCAGAAATAAACACAGGGGGGGTATTTCCAAAGAGCAAGGGCCGTTCCTAATAGCGGAGGACAAACCAGTGTGACAAGACTTCTTGTTGCATGTAAGTATGATTCTTGTAATCCAACGAGTCAAGCCAGGGGGTCATCATGGGCTCTGGGGGAATGGGGAGGGAGGAACAGAATAGATCAAACAGGGGGTATTTAGTGGTCAGTGAAAATGATCTTCATTATCTTACAGTGATGGACATAGGACATGATAAATATCATCAAAATTCATAAAAGTGTATGGTCTAAAATTTAAACCATACTTTAAACCATTGCAAATGTTTAGTAGCTAAGTGTCACTATATGTATATCAGTTATAACAATACTACCATCCACATATAAAAAGGTATTAATCTGATGTGAGGAAAGGGTGAGGAGGATGGGTATATGAGAGAGTCTTGTATTCTGTGTGTGACTTTGCGGTGAACTAAAACTTTGAAAACAAAATGAAAAATAGTGAGACACTGGGGAATAAGAGGGGGATGGTGCCACGGTACAGTCTGGACACCAGATATTGCAGTGATAAAAGGCAAAATGTCAAAAAAAATATTTTTAATATATTTTTCATTTTCTAAATATCCCAGTTTTTAAATTTAATTTCATTTTTAGTTCTTTTTTTAAGTTTTCATGTATTTTATCTCTTACATTTAAACTTATCATTATTATTTCATTTTCCTATTAAATGTATTTGGCTATTGTACTGGCTTCATCTTTAAAGAAGCTTCGGATCACAGTGCCTACTGGTGTGAGAAAGGATTGTTTGTGGAGGGTGTCAGGGATGGGAGTTGCGTGGAAAGAAGCTCACCTGAACAAGCATAAAAGGTATATAAAATTGTTCAAATGTTCCCGGGGCATTGTCACAATGGGTGCAGAATCACTCAATAAATGAAAGAACACTGAATTCCCATCCTGGAGAGCTCTACCTCATTCTCTAAGGTAGCAGCAACAGTCCCCCATGTGCAGGGGCAGTGTCTGACTAAGGAGGATGGTCCACTGATAGGTTCTTGTTATTGATGACTAGCCTTAGGAGTCTTTGCTCTTGTAATTGAAACTTAGTCTATTGTTATGGGGTGCCTAAGGGTTGCCAAGTGAGACCCTCCTTGTTGATGAGATGTGGCCTTTCTCTAACCCAAAGTCAGCATGTGAATGCATTATCTTCCTCCCAGTGTGGGACATGACTCCCAGGGATTAACCACACTGGCACTGAGGGATTACTACCAAGTGGAACTGGCAATGTGACTGGCAAAAACCTGAATAAAAAGGCGAAAAGGTAAAGACAAATGAGTTCATATGGCTAAGAGATTCCAAAGTGAGTCGGGAGCTCATCCCACAGGTAATGCTTATGCACATCTCAATAGGATCTCATAGACTTCCAAAGTGAGTATTACCCCAAACAGAGGGGCTTCTGAGGGCTCTGAAGATACCCAGGTAATATGTCAGTGTGGATAGGTCCAGAGTTTGGTGCCTTGCTAGTGAGCCCTACTTTGGAATTTGTGCTCCTGATAGTGACAGAGTTGCACTCAAATATGTCTTCCCTGCACATGGTTCATCTGGACCTTTTAGTCAAACTTATATGTGGTGCTTGAGATTGGAGTTGCACAATCCGAGATCGGAGTCTTTGGGCTGTCCATGTGCCAGCTGGGCCCGGCATCTCAGTGGAGCTGCAATTCTGACTCTACAGCTCAATGGATTCACCCAGGACAACTGGCGGGGAGATGATGTTGGACAATGGACATCCCAGAGAATGGAGAGAGTCTGCAGCTGCAGGCAGGATAATCCCATCCATCTTATCCATGAGATATAAGCCCCTTTTCAACTGGAGGGAAAGTGGACATCGCCATCCCAGACTCCTCAGGATTGGGGGAAGACCTATGGACTAGAGTGGACTTACTGGTATTCTATTACAGATATATTGTGATTCAAGCAATGGAAGAAATTACAACATTAATGTGGAGCCAGTGGCCACTGGATGCTCTGGGGGCAGGGAGAGGGAAAAGTTGTAATACAGGGGCTTTTTCAGGATTTGGGAATTGTCCTGAATGACATTGCAATGACAGATATAGGCCATTTTATATTATCCTATAACATGCAGAACTGTGTGGGAGAGAGTGTGGTCTACAATGTGAACTATGGTCCATGCTTAATGGCAAAGCCCCAGGAGGTGTTTATCCATTGCAGGTGATGTCCTACACTAATGAAAGATGTTTATTTGGGAGTTTGTGGGAGGTGTGGGAGGTGGGGCATATGGGAATGCCTATAATTTTTGGGTAACATTTATGTAATCTATATATCTTTTTAAAAAACAAAAATGATTTATTGAAAAAAACATAACGCTGCTTTCTCTCATGACAATCTCCATATGGACTCCAATTTACCTTTACTGGACAACAACCCAGAGTGATCCCACAACCTTTGAGGAGTTCACCCCCTGGTGGAATCCTTGATGCTTGGGGGTTGGACATCTAGTCTTCCAGTACAGTGATCACCAGAGTCCTGCTATCTCCAAGGACTGTGAAATGGGGCACCTCCCACCCTGAGCATTGAGGATCCTTAGAGCAGCAGGTCATGAGAGAAACCAGTGTTCCTACATACTTCAATGACCTCAGTGAGTATACACTGATATTGTTGTTGCTCACATGAGGTCTGTCAGGTTGAAATGAAAAATAGCCAAAGTAAAGGAAAATGTAGATTGCATTTTAAATCATTAGGAATAATTTGGTTATAAGCCAATACCTAAAATGAATGAAATTTTTGTTCTAATCTGTGTGGTCACAGTGCCATTTACCACAATCAGATGTAGCTTTCAAAGAGATCTCTTAAATATAATTTTATTTTACAGTTAAACTTACTTTATAAGAGGATGAAAGTTATAAGTAACATTAGTGAGCTGTGTGTTTTCATTTGTGTCTAAATCACTTTATGTCTACTTGTTCAATATATATTTTCATACATTGGAATGGAAATATAATATTAAGAAATAAAAACTCTTAAAAGAGTGCTATTCAAACAGTTAAAAATTAAATAAATGCTTGTATAGGTAAATGAATAGTTCTGGAGCCCAAATTTGAGAAGCTAAACATATGGAAAGGTCATATAGAAATCTAAATATAGAAAATATTGGGAGAGAAAAAATTCTTTCCTAAGCTCCTTGACCTACCCTGAACTTTCTATGGCCTTCTCCTCCTTAGATCTATGAGGGAAGTTCTAGGTATGATAAGATAGGGGAATAAAAGTTTAGCTTAAAAGTATCAACATGGCCACGGGTTTAAGAATCATAGTGTCCCTTGTAGTTCCCTCACTTACATCTTTTAATAGCCTTAAAATGCAAGTAATTAATAATCCAATTGCCAAATTTCAGTAAGTAAAGAAAAAGTCCTTGAAAGCTATGGAAATATTTTTCAAAATTTTGATTAAAACATATTAAACAATTACAAAGGGACAACTTATGTGATTCTTAGGGTTAGCTGGCTCTTGACTTCAAAGGATAACTAATTTCTCAGCTGTAGCAGCCCCACTTCATGACATTACCAAAATTAATGCTCCAGAAACACCTCCCCTGGACTGATAATGCAAGAAAAATGATTTTTCAAACTGAAAACAAATTTATAACTACCACCGCCTCTGAGACTTACAAATTATGATAAGTATTTCTTCCTATTTCTATATAAAAGAGATGGGCATGCTTTGGGAGACCTAACTCAGAAACATGGAGACAATTAGAAACTTATTACTTATTATAGTCTAAGTCTTGACTCAGCTGTCAGGGCCTATCTACCTTGTTTAATGTTGTTGATGCAACTTCTAAATTGGTTGAGGCTTAAGCCAACATGGTTCTAGGCTCTCCCCCACATTGACTGTTCCTTTGTGCAGTATAAGCTGTCTTTCTAAAGGCAAATACCCAACATTTTCCTACTAGCAGACTGACCTTTCATTAAGTCATTCCCATAGAGCTGTCTATAGATTTAATTCCCTCAATCCGGCTACATTCCTTCATCTCCCCAAATAAGGTCAGTCTTATCATGGCTTGAGGCTCATTCACACATTTCTACCTCTAGGATGGAACTCAGACACACTCCACTTCAAAATCCAAATCAAATTCTTTTCATAAATGGACCTAGGTTACTACTGTTTCTGACCATGAAACTATAGAATAGATTCCACCAAAGTTTGATGGAATCAAACTTAACAATGAAAAATGAAGCACGTCACTCCATATAGGAAAATAATAACAGTTTGTTAGGGAACTTACAGTTTGGGAAGCTGGACCTGGGTGGTAACTGGATGATCAGAGGAGTGCTCTGCATAGCCCAGCAGATTGCAAAGGGTTATATAGGGCAAGAACAAGGATTGCACAAATCTGCATCAGGATTTCCAAGATTGTAAATATGTTTCAGATTAGAGCATACTTTTGTCCATCTGACAGAAGGGCTCCAAAATAGTCTATTTGCCAACAATGTCCCATTTGCATTTCTTTTGGTATCTGCCCTATATTGTGGAGTAGGGGGCACCCCATCGACTGCATATTGGCCATGACTAACAGGCCATAAGCACATTTCTATAATTCAGTGGGAGATATAAACTTTTGTATAATTCTATGTCTGGTTACCTTCAGCTGAGCTCTGAAGGACAGTGCAGCCTGGAGGGAAAGGCAGACACTAGCCAGAGATTAACCACCATCTTGCTTCAAAATGGGACAGCTCACTTGGGTGAAAAACACCTCTTAAGGTGCCTTGAGATGGTCTTTTCTTGGCCTTGGAACTGTAAGCCTTACCCCAAATAAATACACTTTATGAAAACCAACACATTTCTAGTACTTTCTGTCATCAGCCCTTTGGCAAATTAAAGCACCATTTAATATTAGCTAATGTTTCATCTTCCAGACTTCATTTTAGCATGTATGAACTAACATTTCTGGTTGTTATTTTGGCATGGAGTTTTGTGCCCTAACCCAGATTACTTCCCACAAGACTTTAACACATATGTCTGTACCAGCTATGATTTATTTCTCATGTTGCCACTGTACCATTGAAAGAGTAAGACCACAATATAGCCCAGCTTTGGTACATAAGGAAACCAGAATAGATTCATGAACTATAATCATGCAGAAAGCTCATAGCCCAGCCAATTGACTGCTTTGATATTCTCCTTCATCCATCCATGGGGTGTCCAGGTTTATCTGAACTATTTTATACCATCATTGCGATGGAGTTGTCTTCTGCAGGAAACATCAGTGTACCATGCATTCTTCAATGGTATTCATACATGCTTTATTACTGAAGTTGCTTTCTCAACTGCTAGCATGCATGATATAGGGGATGTCAGATTATCTATACACATAACTACCCCCTATAATTTATTGGATGCTTCAGATAGTGGGCTGGTGTGGAGAGAACTCCATTGTTTTAAATTAGAAGCCATTATTGTTGTGTGCTAGCCTATGCACACACACTTTGAAGCCAGATACAAGTATCTTTGTCCCATCCACTTATTGGCAATGACATTCCTACAGTTATTGGAAAAGTCATGGTTATAGGCTCAGTTTTCATAAAATTGAGATATAATGCTAGCAGTTGTTTTTCAATAGGACTAGGTTATTATTCTGTTCTTTACAATAGGTGGGAACAGAACTTGGGTGGTACTTAGTTCCAATTTGGTTTTTGCCCCAGACCTCATCCAAACACTTCTGGGTAGCTAAAAATATTCAATTCATAAATTTTCCCTTATGTTAGTGTACCTGGAAATTGGATCTGTTTTACAAATATTTTTGCCTGTTAGTATGCTTGCTCAACTCCAGTGTCTCAAGGCCACTGTGCCCCTTTTTTGTCAATCTATATAATAGCTGAAGTATTTGAACTATGTGAGATATAAATTTTCTCCAGTAATTAAATAAGCCTATAAAGGCTTACAGCTCCTTTACAATGGGGAATTTGGAAACATTTGTACTATATCTATGATCATGCCTGGAATGTTTTTTGCATATAAATGCAAATTGATCTCAGCTATCTTCAGTTGGAAAGGCATTGACTAAGTCAAATAATTATTGGAAATCTCCTAATTGGTCTGATAAGTTATAAAGAAACATTGCAATATCTGGAACTATGGCCTGAATAGGAGGAACACCTTAATTTAATTCTAGTAAATCAAAAATCATTCTCCATTTATTATCATGGTTTTTATGAGCTATTAAATGGGCTCTTTGCTGGTTTTATGATGTCCACTCAAGCCAATTATTAAAACATTTTTCTGATTTCATTATGTCCACCCAAGGGATAATATTGATTGGTATGTGTGACCCTCCTGGTGGAGGCAGATGCACTGTAGACCAACAAGCAGAACCCCATAAAATTGATTTCACTGTTTAGGTGTGAAGGTGAAAGTCACTGGCAGTGATGGTAAGGTCTAGGTCTTATAAAACATACATCCCAATATATATTTGGGTCTTGAAGAAATATATACCCTATAATTTTGGGGAGGTTGGATGACCAATCTGCTTTGTTAAATTAGTTTACACTGCTTATATGACTTTCCCCTCATACCCATCTATCAACTTTAGGGTCCAATTAAGCTACCGGTGATTCTCATAGAGAAGTGTGCACTCTGCTGCAGTATCAGTAAAAACTGCAACATGCAAATTGTTGTTTGCTGACCAAAGGATAATTTGCTGTACATGAGACCTCTGTCTACTGTCACATATATTTACAGGTGATCATATCCACATCCCTAGTCATCAGTAGTAGGGATTATCCACTCTCTTATAACATAGTTAAGTTCCTTAGCACAGGGGTTCTTAACAAGTGGTCCTTGAGCTTGAAATGAAATTCAAAAAAACATTATTCTTTTGGGGACATATTGGTGCAAATGTGATACATTTATTAAATAATATACAGTATAGTGTTGATTTAGTAAGGGGTTTGTGGTTTTCGTCTGAATGGCAAAGGTGTCTGTGGAACAATAAAGGTGAAGAACATTTGCCTTAGAGGGTTCTGAGGTTATGATAAGCAGTGCCAGAGATTTAGTCATAGGCAGAGGCTGATATTTTTCTCCTTAGGCCGCTTTAGCAAGAATGCTGCTAATAGAATTTGGTTTTCTATCTGCCTTTCCTATTGGGATGCCTGAGGTAATTTGATCAGACCATAATTGGTTTTGGGTAACATGTACAGTACCCCCTCTGTTTTTCCCTTCTGAGGTATCTTTGGTTACCTTCCTTATCCCTTTTGACAGTATTCTTTCTATATCACCCAAGTCTGTTATTGCCTGTGCCACCTAGTGAATGGCCTGGCTGACTTTTGGGCTTAGATTAGCTACTAATGTCTCATAAAAGGTTGGAGGCAAGGTTTGGAGAAATTTATCTTTCATACCATCTATAAACATAACATCATCAAGTCCATGGACGTGTTCAGCATATGCTTCATTCCTAGTTCTCTGACTATAGTCTATAATTCTTCCATAGTTAGCCATTTGCCTATTGTTTAGAGTACATCCCCCTCATTACACCTGGCCAATTGTGCAGCTAAAATTCACCACACTATTAAATTTTGCATGTCATCTGTTCTTTGCCATGCCTGGTAAGAACACTGACAAAGAAAGGGATATGTAGTTATGCTAGCCATTTTTGCCATTTCAAAACCTGAAAGCATATCATACACCCTTATTCCTCATAATCTTCATAACCTAGTGACTATGCACTATCTTCCATTTCATTTATTTTATCTCAGAATTCACTAATTCTGTGGGGTATAATCACTCATTACTGATTGCTACTGAGCTGAAGTTTCTTCCCAGGAGTCATCAGGAGCCCTGATTGCTTTCATTTTTAAATAGCTATTAATGACCATGCTTGTTTAGGCTCATCTTCAATTTCAAACTGCTCCTCCCACTTTTCCTATTCTGTACTTCCCCAAAGATCCCACACCTTTGGATTCTATTCTTCCCCCTGGAAAACTCTTCAGGCCTGCCACCATGGCATCCTTCATCTGGGCATTCCTGAATATTTATATTAGAATCATTACTTCTAATTTATGCTCTTTGGTTTTTACCTTTTTTGGTAACACCACAGCATTGTTGGAACATGCCAACCTAATATCTTTTGCTAGAACTAAAGCCTCTTCTAATCTCCATTCTTCATCTTTTGCTTTTAATTGAGCATCATTAAGATATCCATCTGACCACAAATTGCCAGGAATTTCCTCTTTCTTTGCGATTTCCATTTTTATTTCAGGTTCCTCTGCAAGAGCGATAACACTTTGGATGTTTTTTGTATTTTTTTGGGGGGGTTCAACCTTACTCACACATGGTTGAACTGTTCTAACAAATAGGGTAACTCCACCCACTTACTAGAAGTCAGCCACTCAAGGATTTCCCCTGCTGACCACAATGTTGTATCCATGGATTGCCATTTCTCTCAGTTTGTTTCATTTTTTGTCTCTTGAATGGCTCACCAATTGTTTGGACTTGAACCTACAGACCAGGTTCTGGAAAAGATCAATGGGCACTTAATACCACAAAATAGAGCAGGTCACTTCATAGAGCAAAATAGTAACAGTTTATTTGAGAACTTACAGACTGGGAAGCTGGTCCTTGACAGCTGCAGTACTTTAAGGATAATGTTCCACCCAAACGAGATGGTTCTAGGGCTTATCTAGGGCAGGAACAAAGAAGGCACTTAAACATGCTGGGATATGAAAGATGATAAACATGTATCTTTGAAATTATTTATATATCACAACAGTACTTTTAATACAGACTACTGTTCTGCTTAGGAATGTGCACATGCATTTTATGATATACTTACAGAAGGAATTGTTTCCTAATCTGGGAATTTAAACTTTATCTGGTTTATGTTCTCATGGACTGAATATAGTAACAATCAGTGGTATTTACAATAACTACCTCCCAGGAATCTCCTGAGTATAAACACTTACCAGAGGTTGTTAGCCAAAAAGAATGAATTTATAGCTTTTATCAACACTTGAAAATTGGAAGAGTCTCAGAGTGAGCCTCTATACAGACTGTAGATATACCTTTGGTGTAGTCCACGACTTTGTCTTACATTGGAAACAAATAAGATTCATGATATTAGCATAAACTTCCTTGATGCTCTAAAGTTCCCAAGAGAAGTAACCATTATAAAAATAGTAGGTAACACAAGGAGAGATACTGAAGAATAAAAGGAAATACTTTGGCTGATTTTTTTGCTAACAGGGTAGCACAATCAACAACAATGTCAGGTGATAAGTTTTTATGATTTTAAACCCTGTAAGCAAGATTAAGGAGGCTTGTCAAGGGTTCCTGAGTATGATTCAACAATCAGCTTCTGAAATTGGCAAGCAAAATTGGATGAGAGCTGGATGTTCCCTCCACTCTGATGAGCTCTTTTAGTACCAGGATGTCTTCCTAGTAGCACTTGAGACTCTATAATGGCCTATAGATAAGACCTTAAATGAATATAACCACCACAGTCCACAATTCCTCATTTTGACTATAAATATTCATTGGTGGGAGTATTTTAAATGAGAAACAAGGCAAGTGGAAATTTTGTTCCACCAGTCAATTACATAAACCTGGTGAAACTGTAAATGTGAATACAAAATCAAATACAGGGAAATGGGTGTGGCTCAATGGATAGAGCTCCCGTTTACCATATGGGAGGCCCCAGGTTCGCTTCCCGGGGCCTCCTTGTGAGGGTAGGCCGGCCCGCGCGGTGCAGTGGGCTGATGCAGCAAGACCTCACAACAGGAAGTGGGTGTGCCTCAATCGATAGAGCCTCCATTTACCATGCGGGAAACCCCAGGTTTCCTTCCCTGGGCCTCCTTGTGAGAGCAGGCTGGCTGCGCAGCACGGTGGGCTGATGCAGCAGGGCCTCACAGCAAGGGGGAGATAAGCAGACACGAAAGAAACACACAGCGAATGGACACAGTAAAAACACAAACAGCAAGGGGGAGATAAATAAATAAATCTTTAAAAAAAATCAAATACAAAGATGGACAGGGCCCTTTGAACATCTTCAAATAGCTTTAGCTACCCTCTTCTATGGGATATGTCATTTTTTTCATATACCTATTCTCTGGGTGGATATACACATTTCCTTTTTGTAAATCTACTGAAGTCATAGATTCTGAAAAGCTATTGAAATTTGATTCCCCCACCCGTGGAATTCCTGCTATTTTCTCAGGGGATAGAAGCACCCATTTTACTGGAACTGGAATTAAGGAAATTTACAAGGGTTTATACATCAAACAAAAATTCCACTGCCCCTAACATGCTCAATCATCAGAAAATTTAGAAAGACCACATTTTAACTGAAATCTTAAATTAGCTAAATTATTTTAATTTTTCTCTCTAATTTAGCCTAATTTTCTTCTCTTAGCTTTGATGGCGATAACATTTAATCCCCCAGGAAAACATTGGTTGTCTTTTTTGAAATTATAATGGAAAGAGCCATGAGACACATTTTTCTTCTAGTATACAAGATTTTGATATATTACAATGTGAAATTGCTAATTAATGTAAGAAACGTATTACATATATCCAATTCCACCATGCAAAGATTTTGGCTGCCTTTCCTGAGAGTCCTCTACTTCAGAATCTACATGACCTTCAACCCAGAGACTTGATATACTGGTGGTACATCAAAAATGACTGCTTTAGAACCAAGATGGTTATTACTTTTCAAGTCTTATTGATCAAGAGAACAGCAGAAAAACTACAGGGACTTTGTCCATATATCACGAATAAAGTATCTTTCAAGCCCTTGGGTGATCACTCACTTTTTTAAGCCCATGTTAAAATTGACATGAGCCTTCCACAGGGAAAGTACATCTAATATAGAGATGTCCTGCTCAAGATATTGGAAGAATAAAATGATGTCCAAGGTCCTTAACTGGATTTTTTTATATTATTAGGTGTCTCTTCCTTTCCACTGTGTGTATAAAAATTCTGTTATTCATGCTATACCCCTTGAAATGCCTAAAGTCCATTCCCAATAACATTCTACATTCATTATAATTTTCTATCTCATTTTAACCTATTCTACCTTCTGTATTTTTACAGGGAAAACAATTCCTTCATCTTTCTAGCTCACCATATGTCAAATGAAATCAGACATAGTCACTGCTGGGCCTGTGCCCAACCCCATCTGGTATGTAAACAATTTTATCTAATAAACATCTTCTTTACATGCATAGATTAGGCACTGCCAGGAAACCTTAGATAAAACCAATCAGATAGATCTCATTTATTGAATGACTCTGGTTTGCTTTGCATCTTAAGAATTTATATGACCTCTTTCATCTGAAATTCATGATATTCTACTAGAAACCATTTAGCTAACAATGGCTACTCTGTAGGACAGAATAAATGTTGAGTTTTTATATAGCAAGGCTCCTTTTACATTCTTGAGAAAGGAGCATATTGCATGGAATAAGCCACCTTAAGAGACACCATTTTTCTAAAAGAACCTCAAGGTTTTAGCAAAATAAGAAATTATGCCACTCAAGACACAACTTTTTGAGGAACTGAAAGTCATTCATAGGTATCTGTTGGTTAGTTGGGGCTAAGATGTCAGCTAACAATGAAGATGATAGTTATAATATTCCTTTTGGAGTTTATAACCAATTAATTGACAAGCCAATATCCCATTCCTTAAAGGTAATAGATACATTTATTGTGCTCTTCAAGGACTTTACTTTCTATGTGGACATGAGGCAATGAAAGTATTAACCATAAATTGAATTGGTTCCAATTATGTAGCCCATGATTTTATTCAAATGGCTATTTATGGAAAGCTTCCAAAGGGGAAATATAGAAAGAGGAGGGCTCTTACGAACTTTACTCATACTATAGAATCTTGTGAAGAGACAATTGCCAGACGAGAGAAAGCTCCAAATAGATAATGGGAAACACATTAACCCAAGCTAAATGAACAGGCTATTCTGTTATTGGTATTATTCCTTGTATCACTGGGATATCTATCTCCTTTGTCAAAGTATATACAATAAGATTACAGACATCATTAGAAAAGGTAACATTGGTGTTAGGTAGGAAATTCTATAACCTCATTAGCTGATGAGATACCAGAACTTCATAAAATGACTCCACAAAATTACTTGGTGTGAGACTATTCTGGTTTTCCAAAGTGGTGCATGGGCACAAGATGGGTTCCAGTGCTATGCACTTGTAAATCACAGTAATGAGGAAGGTTACCAAGAGGTAGTGGGCAGCAGAAGCCCATGCTAGAAAAGAAAACAAACCATCTTATGCACCTCATGAATCTAATTGGTTTGAATATCTTTTTAGTTGACTTCTAGGGTAAAGGGGACCATGGCTCAGAGATACCCTAATAGTGACACCTGATATACTCTTAGTCATAATTATTCACAAGATCTCTCATTTGTTCCATAATCTCTCTAATTTTAATTGCTGCTATACAGCCACTAATTCAACAAATGATACAGGGATGATATAAAACCAGTATGAATGGGACAATGAAAACCTCAAGCTTCAGCAAACTGGAGAAATCAGTGAAGAAATAGGAGATGTAGTGGTGAATGAGAGGCTAACAATATCTGTTGTAAAGCTCTCATAACCGAGGGAATGAAAAAATGGTGAGAAATTGGAAAAATATAGAGAAAAAGTGCTGGGGTTCCCTCAGAGCCCCCAAAATTGTATCCAACTAATTATTTGCACTTAAATTAGTAGGAGGCAATTAATTCCTATTAATGGAGTTTGAACATTTGTTATGTTTATTTTCTCAAACTCTAGTATGTGTTATTCTTTGGTTTGAAATATCATTTTATTACTTTTATGTAAGATTTCTTACAAAAACTGAAACAAAATGAAATACCATTGGTCAGACAAATATTGAATGTCTATTACAGGAAGAAATATAGTAATCATGCAATATAAACTGCAGCTTTTAAATGATTAATTGAGATCTGTAGATTGTCACCACTATGCTCAAGTTCATCCATTGAAGGAAATGTTTTCTGAATATCAAAGCAACACATCAAAGTCCTAAGGAGCATGAAATTTAAGTTTTCCAGGCTTTCATTAGGAGAAAAAAGAAATATGTACACGCACACACACACACACACACACAGAGTTAAGATGTGGCCTTGGAAGAGCCCTGTGTATTGAGAGGCCTTGACACACAAGTTTCTTTAGTTTCAAGTTAAATCTGCCTCTGAATTTAGGTCTAATACTTATTATTGTTTATTGTAGTTGTTATTATCACTGGATATTGTGTGAAAATATTATAAGGGTATCATATACTGAAAATTGCTTAGACAATTATAGGAAAATAGAACACAGAACTTTGACTTTCATCTACAAATGGGAGTATCTCCTTAGGGACCCATATATTGGATAATGGACTTGAAATGTGGTGGTTGTTGTAGGAAGCTATGGGTTGGGGTTGGCTTGCTCTGAATAGGATGAGCAGGAATTTATTATTTCCTTTCATTACTCATGAGTTTACTCCTAACTTTTGAATGAGGCTAGTGAGAGCACCTCACAGGATGTTTTCAGAATTTAAACTAGTTAAAACTTGCAAGCTAGTCACAATATTATCCAATGCACAGCAAGCACTCGAAACATATTAGCTCCAATTAAGATGAGTATCATTGTTACTCTTGTCACTTTTTAAAAAATTATCATTCTATATAAATGAGGTGAAGCCAGAGACAGAATCATGTCCTTTGGTGATTTGCTAAAATGTGGATAAAAACTTTCAGAATTGTCCACGTGTTAATGTGAACTGGTTTTACTGATGTATCAAAGAAACCAACAAACAGGAAAGCGAGAGGATAAAAAGATGTATTATATAACAGAGTGTACTCTGGGATGGGTGAGGATTGTGGTTAATAATATAAATAGAACATTCTTTCAGGAGCTATAACACGGTACATCATTAGTACAGTGTTGATAGTGGGGTGTTATATGGAGAAAATGCACCTAAAACATTTTTCTATGAAATATAAATATATTCCTCTTGTCATAAGTGTGTTTTTATGGATAGACAAAGAGCCACAAGGTGTCTAACAAGATAGTAAACTTCCCTATTGGGAAAGTCTCACGACTGTCTCAAATAAGATGGCAAATCTTTGGAATATATATATTTCTTGCCTAATAAGAGAAAACCAGCAAATAAGCCAAACCTTGGAATTTAATGCCTGCACTAATGAAATTTATTGCTGTAATAATGAAACTAAGGCTGATTATAATTAATGTGTAAGATTTGCCTCCTGAAAACCTCCTTGTTACACATATGTGATCTCTCTATAAACCAAACTCTGCAAATGAACTCTCTATCTTCCTCCTGATATTGGGCAAGACCCCCAGGGATAAGCCTCCCTGGCACTGATGGATTATTACCAAAAGTTAATCAGTGATGCATTTGGAAAAAAAAAAAACCTTTACCAAATGTGGGAAACATCAAATACAATTGTTTTCTGGCTAAGAGAGTTCAATGTGAGACAGGAAGTCATTCTAGAGATTATCTTATACAAGTTTCAGGCTGATTTCACAAACTGCCACAGTAAACAAACTTTCAAATGAAAGTGTTCCTGAGGGCTCTAGGGACATCCATACACTATAAGCAAGCCACACCAACTTATGAAATCAACAATCACTTGGTTAATCTTATTTGGGAATACATGAAAATCTATTTCCAGAATATAATATTGTTATACTCATTTATAAGTCCCCTAATCATGATTCTTATATTCCTTTTATTTGAACCTATAATTTCCAATTTACCTGATAAATATATTTCTCAGAGACTTAAATCCACAGATTATGCATATGCCAGGTATGTCTTGAACCCCAAAAGAGTTGTGGACAACTCCTATTCTCCAGGTCTTTGGCTTTTCCCTTGGCAAGTAACAAAAGAATGATGATGGACAAATGCCATCCCTAGTAAAAGGAGTGACTCCTACTTCAAGCAAACTACTCCTTTGGTCTCCCCCATATTATTTAAGTCCTTACTCAGCCTGAATCAGCCAGAGCAGATATCATCCCAAATCCCTCAAGATTGAGGAATGATAAAAATGAAGGGGAAGGGGATAACAATGGACTAAAACAGAACTTTAGCTATTGTAGTTATTATCTTGTGTTAAGGGAGGAACATTTGAGACTGATATAAAACATTTAAAAAAATAAAAAATAAAATAACAACAAACACATTTGTAAAAAGAAGGAATTCAAAAAGCATAAAATAAAATTTTACCCTCAAAAGGAATCCACTTTCACATTATCCACATGCTCAGCCAAACCCAACTACCTGGTCAAGAGTTAAGGATGATATTCACTCCCTCACCCACACCTTCTTGTGTCTGGCTCACTAGCATAGACCACCTGAATCACTCTCCACAAGTATCCACATATGGGGACTGGGCACAATTACTGGAACAGAGAAAGAGACTGGATTTTTTTTCACCTCCAGATTTAAGCAATTTAAATTCACAACAAGTAGGAAAAAAAGCATAAATGATCATTCTGTTATATTTGATGTTTGATACAAAGAAACCTGAAACTCAAGAACAATAAAAATATTATCCTGATATAAAACAATTTAAAGCAGGAATTTGTAATTCAGCTTTCCATACTGTAGTCACTATCATTTTACACTGTAATTTGTTTTGAAGAAAAAAATTACTCAACTATACTTTCATTTATTAATTAATGTATCTGTACTCATTTAACAATTACCAAGTAAGTTCCTGGAAAAATGCTTAGTTTGGGAAATATATAAATGTATACATAGT
This sequence comes from Cabassous unicinctus, assembly GCA_029593785.1. Lineage (NCBI taxonomy): Eukaryota > Metazoa > Chordata > Mammalia > Cingulata > Chlamyphoridae > Cabassous > Cabassous unicinctus. The sequence continues at coordinate 31,336 of JAQZBX010008136.1, read as the reverse complement.
CCCTAATCTACAAATGTTTACAAATGAGAAAGCTAACTAATCACATCATGAACATGCAGTGGAAAGTATTCTTAAAAATTGTTTTCATTTCCTAGGCTGTTTAAAGAAAATGCCATGAAATGGTTTGCTTAAACAATGGGAATTTATCTTACTGTGTTGAGGAAGGGAAAATGTCCAAATCAAGGCATTCACCAAGGCAATATTTTCTTCCTGAAAACTGACTGCTGGAGATTTTTGGCTTCTCTTCTTATAAGAGGAACATGGTGACATCTGCTCATTTCTCAATTTTTTTCTGGGTTTCCCAGATTTTAGCTTCTTCCAAGGCTTTCTCTCTCTCTCTCTCTGTCCCTCTGTCTCTCTGTCTCTCTGTCTCTCTCTCTCTCTCTCTTTCTCTCTATCCTCTTTAGAAAGTTTCCAGAAATAGGATTAAGGTCCATCTTGAATCAAGTGGGTTGCATCTTAACTGAAGTAGCCTTATCAAATGTCTTCCCTTACAATATATTCACACCCACAATAATGGATAAACTTTAAAAATATTTTCTGGGGCACATAGAGATTCAAAGCACCACACAGGTATATGGATTAGAAGGAATGTGTTCATACATTGGCTCGTAAGGATAAAAAAGGGAATAGATAGTGATATACACAGGTACCAGAGAGAAACATTCTGCAAAAAGTGAAAAATAAATCGTGATGCCAAAAATTACGCAAATTTAATAAAAGAAAGTAAAGTGAATATATTACAGGTAATTTCACATTTTGGCAACATTAAAATCTACACTGTACATGCTCCAATTTTGTATAGAGAATACATTTTTAGTACGTGGGACTAAATATAGAGAAAATATGTTGGTATGAAAAACATTTTCTCTATTTAGAGAGCAGTTAACTTGGATACCTCATTTGCATCTTATCAAAATTAAACAGTAGAAAAACAAAAAAACAATATTAATTCAAGACTATTTCCTTGGACAACATCTAATTACCTAATAACACCTTGGATGGCATATTCTGAGGCACTGCAGCACTACTTACCTACAAATCTTAGCAGTTACCATTTTCATCCACATTCAGTATTCTCCATGCGAAATATCCTGTGAATGTTATTTTAGTCATCAAAAAAAAATTGCAATAACATTATCATAACCAGATACATGTTGCATGCTAGACTTTTACCCATTTCTGCATCTGTCATCTCCATAGAATTATAAAAAATATGAAAGATAGGATGAGAGAAGAAGTTCTCTAAAATGCTATCATGTTTAAGGACAGGAAAACAGAATAGTTACCTGTGGATAAAGTATAGTAAAAAGGATTGTTTCAGCATAAATTTTCATGTACATATCAATATCAACAGAGAAATGTAGGAAGAAGCCAGATGTGAAAATTTATTCATCAGAATATACTTCAAATATTTTTATATCATAGGGCTTGTTTAGAAACTTAGTTTCCATGAGTGATTGCCTGATATGAAAGGAATGATTCCACTAAATGCATGTCCAACATTATATACATATTTTAAAAATCCTTATTTTTTCCATAAAATTCATATTACATTTAGGCATGAAGTAAATTGGATTGGATTAAATATACAATTCAGCTTAGGGATAACTGGTACCTTAAGATTAATTGTTTTTTAATCCATAAAAATGGAGTATATTTCCACTTATATATATCTTCTTTCATTCCATTAAACAATATGCTTTATTTAGTTTCAAATAGAGAAGTCTTAAAAGCATACTTTAGAATTTTTGTAAACAATTTGATCACATTTTAAATGGCTTTGTAAATTTCATTTGATTTTTGATTTTTGATTTGTTGCAGATTGATTTTTTTACATTGATTTGTATTCAGGACACATGCTAAAAGTATTTATTAAAGTACAGAGATTATTTTTAGATTCTTTGGACTTTCTACTTACATTTCCATGCCATGTGTGAAAGAACCTAGTTTTAATTATTTCTCTGAAATCTATGTCATTCTTTGTTTTTGTTATACTGCCCTATTGAATGAACTAGCTCATGAATATTCTTGATATATTTCAACAAATTCAATCGGAAATTGTTCAATTGTTAACCACAAAATAAAACAAAAAGAGGTTTCTTCCAGACTCATCTTGTCAGATTAAAGACATCCTTTCCTCCTTTTATCATTCTGAGAATTGTTTATCTGAAAATACTTAACCTTTGCCAAATACTTTTATGCATCCATTGAAAGGACCCCAATTTTTTTTCTCATTGAAGGTATTAATGACATGGGTTCCATTTATTCAAAATTTCAATAAATTTGAACTCCTTGAATAAATACAATTTCATATATGTGTGTCTATATACTCAAATTGCCAATGTTAAGAGGTGAGTTTCTGGGTCTGAATTCATAAGAAATATTAATCTATAATTTTCCATTATTGCAATGTACTGATGAAGTTTTATATTCAAGTTATATTAGCCTCATGAAATGAATTAACAATTTTTTTTTATTCTGGGAACATCTGCATAATATTATTATTATACTTAGAATAATTCATATGCTTATGGTAGAAATAAATATTTTTTGATTGACATAGAATTTCATTAACATAACTTAATGAAATTCTTTATTATAATATTAATTTTACTTCCCTTTAATTTCTAAGGGAATATTTTATTAGTGTTCAATATGCAACTAAATCATTTTTCATTTTGAATGAGCTCTTTATTCAACATCATATGACATATCTTTTTTAATGTTTTTATTTAGAGAAGTAATATAGAGAAAAATCACATAAAAATACAGAATTCCCATATATCCCCTTATTATTGACACTTTGCATTAGTGAAGTATCTTTGTTACAATTAATAAAAGAATATTAATAATGTACCATTAACTCTATTCCATAGTTTCATTAGGTGTATTTTCCCTCAAATACCACTTAATTATTAACATTTGTATTAGTGTGGTACATTTAAAGCTTTGTCTTTCTTTTGTTTTTATATTCTTTTTTATTTTTTAAAAGATACTTAGATTAATTAAATGTTACATGAAAAATTTAGGTGATTTTCATATGCCCCACACCCTACCTCTCCTACAATTTCCCACATTAACAACATCTATCATTAGTGTGGTACATTTTTTACAGTTGATGAACACATTTTGGAGCATTTCCACTAAGTGTGGATTATAGATTACATTGTATTTTACACTCTTGCCCACATAATTCATTAAGCTCTGCCAAGATTAATAATGGCCTGTGTCTGTCAGCAATGCCATTGAGGACAAATCCCAAGTCCCAAAAATGCCCACATATTATAACTGTTTTGCCCTCTCTTTCCCATCAGAACCACCATCTACCACATCAATGATATAAGTTTTTTCATTGCTAGAATTACAATAACTCTATAGTAGAATACAAGTAATTCTACTCTAACCCTTGATTCATTCCTTAATCCTGAAAGTTCTGGGATGGAGATGCCCACTCCACCTTTAATTGAGAGGGGGCTTAGATCCCATGGGGCAAATGGATGGGACTATTCTGCTTGCAGTTACAGACTCTTTCTGTTCCTAGTCATGGCCATTGTCCATCATCATCTCCTTGTTAGTTGTCCTGGCTGAGTCCAATGAACTGGAAATTAAATGTGGCAACTCTGTTATGATTCAGAGCCCAACAGACACAGGGACACCTTGAAGATTTAAGTCTCTTGGACATACCCTTGTCAAGTCTAGTACAACCATAGGTTCAAATAAAAGGTGCAGATATTTACACATGTATGGAAACCATAACTGAGTCCAAATCTGTCACACTGGGCAACTAAAATCCAAACTAGGTCCCAGTGGCACGGCACCAAATTATTGAGTGTTCTGTGCTGTTTATAGTCTCTGGATGTCTCCAGAGCCCTCAAGATAACCACTATTTGAAACAATCTTTACTTTGGTATTCAATGAGATCCTGCTGAGTTGTGCATAATTGTAACCTCTGGAATGACCTCCTTACTCACTTTAAAGTTTCTTAGTCATATAAACTCATTTGTCTTTAACTTTTCCCCCTTTTGGGCAATGTCTTTTTCCAGTTGCATTGCTATTTGGTGCATGGTAGTAATCCCTCTCTGCCAGGGAGGCTCATCCCTGGGAGTCATGTCCCACACTGGAGAGAAGGTAGTGCATTTATATACTGCAGTTGGCTTGGAGAGAGGCCACAGTTAAGCAACAAGGAATCTCTCAGGAGATAATACTTAGGCATCCTATAATACTAGGCTAAATTTTAATGTCAAAAGTAAAGGTTCATAAGGACAGTCATCAATGCCAAAGTCCTGTCAATGGACCATCTTCATACACTAGCCACTTCCCCTGTACTCAGGGGACTCTTGCTGTCCCATTAGAGAATGTGGCAGAGCTCCCAAGGATGGGAATTCTATATTCTTTTTGTTATTGTGTGACTCTCCACCCATAGTGACTCTCCACCCATAGTGACAATGCCCCATAAACACTTGAACAACATCATATACTTTATAAGTATACCCTAGATGAACATCCTTGCATGCATGCCCCATCACTGACATTCCATGCTAATGATCCCCCTCTGTCACAGTTGTAACCATTTTGCTATGCAAAATGTCTTTGAAAATGAAACCATCAACATTACCAAATATTTAGATCTTTGATCTATCTTGAGTTAATTTTTGTATAAGGTATTAGATCGTGTTCCTCTCTCATTCTTTTGGATATGGATAACCAGTTCTCCAAGCACCATTTGTTGAAAAGACAATTTTCTTCCAGTTAAATGGGTTTGGTTGCCTTGTTGAATATCATTTGACTGTATATGTGAGGATCTATAATAAAACTCTCTATTCAGTTCCATGGGTCCTTATGTCTATCCTTATTACAATACCATGCAGTTTTGACCACTGTAGCTTTGTAGTGTATTTTAAAGTCTGGTAGTGTGATACCTCTGATTTCACTTTGCTTTTTCAATATGTCTTTGGCTATTTGGTGTCTCTTGCTATTCCAAATAAATTTCATATTTAGATTTTGAAATCAATAAAAAAAATACCGTGATAATCTTTTTTAATAAGATATGTATATTTTTTTACTTTTTAAAGACACTTAGATTACATAAATGTTACACAAAAATTATAGGATTCCCATATGCCCCACCTCCCACACCTCCCTCAACCTCCCGCATAAGCATCCTTCATTAGTGTGGCACATCACCTGCAATAGATAAACACATCTTGGGACTTTGCCACTAAGCATGGACCATAGTTCACATTGTAGACAACACTCTGTCACACACAGTTCTGCATGTTATAGGATGATATAAAATGGCCTATATTTGTTGTTGCATTGTCATTCAGGATAATTCCCAAGTCCTGAAAAAGTCTCTGTATTTCAACTGCTTCTCCCTGTCACTGTCCCAAAGCATCCAGTGGCCACTGGCTCCACATTCATGTTGTAATTTCTTCCATTGCTTGATTCATAATATGTCTATAATATAATACCAGTAAGTCCACTCTAGTCCATAGCTCTTCCTCCAATCATCAAGACTCTGAGTTGGTGATGTCCACTCCGCCTTCAAGTGAGAAGGGGCTAATATCTCATGGATAAGATGGATGGCATTATCCTTCCTGCAGCTGCAGACTCTCTCCATTCTCTGGGATGGCTGTTGTCCACCTTCATCTCCCCACCAGGGGTCCTGCGTGAGTCCAATGAGCTGTACAGTAGGAGTTGCAGCTCCACTGAGATTCTGAGCCCAGTTGGCACATGGACAGCTCAAAGAATCCAGTCTCTGAAAGTACATGACTTTATCTTGAGCAATCCACCTCCCTGTCCAGCTCCCTCCAGATTGATGTCCCCAATGTATCTTGCTCCATGGGCTCCCAAAACAGTCCAATCAGGCAGGATCATGTCCCCAGTCAGCTGTCCTCTGTGAGAGAGAGGGTGGGTGCCCACTTAAACTGATACCATCTTGCCTGTCTCCTCACTGTGGTAACTATTATTGGGATTATATTAAATCTGTAAATCTGTTTGCATAGAGTAGACATCTTATTGATGTTTAGTCTTCCTATACATGAATGGAGAATATTCTTCCATTTATTTAGGTCTTCTTTGATTTCCTTTAACAGCTGTAAGTTTTCTGCATACAAGTCATTTACATATTTAGTTAAATTTATTCCTAGGTATTTGATTATTTTATTTGCTATTGTAAATGGGATTTTTTTGCAGAATTTCTTCCTCAGATTGCTAATTATTCCTGTACAGAAATGATACTTATTTTTTCACGTTGATTTTATAACCTGACACGTTACTGAACTTTTTTATAAGCTCTAAAATCTTTGTTACAGATTTCTCAGGGCTTTCTAAATTTAGAATAATGTCTTCTGCAAGTAGTGAAATTTTTACTTCTTTTCCTACTTGAATGCCTTGTATATGTTTTCCTTGTCTAAGTGCTTGAGCAAATACTTCTAACACAATGTTACATAAGAGCAGTAAAAGTGGGCATCCTTATCTTGTTCCAGATCTTAGAGGGAAAGGGTTTAGGATTTCTCCATTGAATATGATGCTAGCTGTGTGTTTTTCATATATACCCTTTATCATCCTGAGTAAGTTTCCTTCAATTTCTGTCTTTTGAAATGTTTTCATTAGGAAACAATTCTGTATTTTGTCAAATGCTTTCTCTGCATTTACAGAGATGATCATGTGATTTTTTTCTTTTGATCTGTTTATGTGGTGTATTACATTGATTGCTTTTCTTAAACATTAGATCTATCCTTGCATACCAGGTTTAAATCCCAGTTGGTTATGATATATAATCATTTTAGGTGTTGTTGAATATGATTAGAAAGTAATTTGTTCAGATTTTGAATCCAGATTCATTAGGGAGATTGGTCTATAATTTTCCTTTCTTGTGCATCTTTGGCTTCGGCATTAGGGTGATGTTGGCATCTCAGAATGAGAAAGACAATGTTTCCTCCACCTCTATGTTTTGTAAGAGTTTAAGAAGCCTTGGGGTTAGTTCTTTTTTGGAATGTTTTGTACAATTCATCTGTGAAACTGTTTAGTCCTGGGCTCTTCTTAGTTGGGAGGATTCTGATGACAACTTCAATCTTCTTACTTGTGATTGGTCTGTTGAGTTTAGCAATTCTTTCTTTCATCAAAGTAGACTACTTGTGTGTTTCTAGGAATTTATCCATTTCCTCGAAATTATGCATGTTCTTTACATACAATTTTCAAAGTATCCCCTTCCTCATTTCTTATTTTATGTACTTGCATTTTCTCTTTTTTCTTTCTTAGTCTAGCTAAGGGTTTGTAAAATTTATTAATCTTCTCAAAGAACAAGATTTTGGTTTTTTATATTTTTTCTAGTGCTTTCTTCTTTTCAATTTATTTTAGCTCTGCTCTAAACTTTGTTATTTCCTTCTTTCTACTTGCTTTGGGGTTAGTTTGTTGTTCTTTTACTAATGGCCCCTTGTGTTCATATAGTGCTTTGATTTAAATTTTTCTTTTTTTTTAAGTAGGCATTTATGGCTATGAGTTTCTCTCTCAGCACTGCTTTAGATGTGACCTACAGATTATGATATATTGTATTGTTATTTTGTTTCATTTCAAGGTAGTTATTTATTTTTGTTGGAATTTCCTCCTTGACCCACTGAATGTCTAATAGTGAGTTGTTCAGCTTCTATATCTTTGTGCCTAATCTGCTTCTCTGCCCCTTACTGATTTCCAACTTCATTCTATTGTGGTCAGAGGAATTACTTTGTATGATTTCAACTTTCTGAATTTATTAAGAGTTGGTCTGTGGACTAGCATGAGGTCTATCCTGGAGGATGATCCATGTACACTTGAGTAGAATATATATCCTGCTGGATTTGGATGTAATGTTCTCTAGATGTCTATGAGTTCCATATTCTCTAATGTATTATTAAAGGTCTCTGTGTCTTTATTGATACTCTTTTAAGATTTTCTGTCTAATGTTGATAATAGCATATTAAATTCCCCCACTGTAATTGTAGAGGATTCTCTTTCTCCGTTTAGTTTTTCCAATGGTTGCCTCATGTATTTTTAGGTACCCTGAATAGGTGCACATATATTTATGATGCTTCTTTCTTCTTGATAGACTACCCTTTTTATTAATATATAGTGTTTTTCTGTGTCTCTTGTAATAATTTTGCATTTAAAAGTGAGTTTCTTATAGACAGAATATAGATGGGTCATATTTCCTTATCTATTCTGCCTAATTTATGTCTCTGATTGGAGAGCTCTATCCAATATCTATGTTATTACTCTGTAGGAATTGTTTACATTAACCATATTTTTTTTATGTTTATGTACACTATATATTGTTTTTATTTCTACTTTTGCCTTTTTAGTAATTCTTACACTCTCTTCCAACTCTCTCTCTCTCCTGTTTTTTGCTTTCAACTTGCAGAAATCCTTTTAGTATTTCTTGAAGGAAAGGTTTCTTATTGACAAACTATGTTAATTTCTTATTATATGTGAATAGTTTGAAATGTCCCTCATATATGAATGTCAGCTTTGATGGATAGAGAACTCTTGGCTGGAAGTTTTTCCTTCTAGCTCCTTTACTATGACATACCACTGCCTTTATACCACCATGGTTTCAGATAAAAATCACCCCTAATCTCATCAAGCTTCCCTGGTTTTTGATGGACTTTTAATACCTTGCTGCTTTCAGTATTCTCTTTTTGTCTTGAGCATTGGAAAGTTTGACAAGTATATGTCTTGGGATAGGTCTGTTGGAATTTATACTTTTTGAGGTGCACTGCCCTTCATGGACATATACATTCATGTCCTCAATAGAGTTGGGAAATTTTCAGCCATTATTTAGTAAAATACTCAATCTTCCCCGTTTACCTTCTCTTCTTCCTCTGGGTTGCCTATAATGCATATATTCATATTTTTTGTCCTGGCATTCAAATCCCTAAGTCCCTGATGTATTTTTTTCTATCTTTTTGACTATCTGTTCTACTATCTGTCTGATTCCAGCTGTACTGCCACCAAAATCACTTCTTCATTTCTCTCCCTGTTCAATTCTGGTGTTATACACTTTCAGTGTATTTTTGAATTCTTGCATTGTGTCATTCATCACCATCAGTTCCATTATATATTTTTTGTATTTTTACAATATCTTCAGTATGTTCCTTCATTGTATTCTTAATATTCTTTATTGTTCCCTTTACTTAATTGACCTGATTCATGAGATTTGTTTGGTCATCCTGGATTAGTTGTTCCACATTCTATATCTCTTACTGGGTCATGTCTTCATGTTTCTAAGTATGGCTGGTAATTATTTGTTGGTTCCTGGGCTTCTGTTTATCTTGATTGGCTTATTTGGTAGGTTAGGTTCTCTTTCTAGTTAAGGGTTTTATTTTGATGTTCCTGTGTGTGTGGTAAGTTTAATTTTTGAAATCTGGTTCCACTTATTGCATATTCTCATAGTTTTTGTTGTAACCTTTAATAAAATATTAGGAGAGAGAAGTGGAAGATGGCGTCTGTTTAGGTGAGCACTCACCATTTATCTCACTAAGGAAAGTCTGATTGGAGACAAGATCCTGCCTGGGATGTCTGTTCTGGGAACCTGCAGAGTGAAAACCTTAGTGTCATCCATCTGTAAGGAGCTAGACAGAGAGGTTGATTGCTCAATATAAAATCAGAACATAGAAAAAAAGTAAGGAAATACAAGAAGAACAAAGTTCCAAAGAGAAAACTTAACACACACACAGAATCACTAGCTAAATAAAAGTCTAGAGTACAGAGAGAAGCTAGTCAGCTGAATAAATACATCAAGATAAAATGATGATGACAGGGCAACAAAAAATTACAAAACATATTGAAAACCAGGAAGACATGGACCATTCCAATGATCAAACTAAAAACCTGAAAGAGATGCAGAGCACTGAACAACTAATCAAAGTAGTCCAAACAAATATCATGGACCAACTTAATGAAGTGAATGAAGATATTAAGGATATTAAGAAGACACTGGGAGAACATGCTGAAGAAATTGTAAACACATCTAAAAAAGGTAACGGATATAATGGTGATGAATGGCACAATCCAAGAAGTCAAAAAGACACTGGATTCAGAAAACACCAGATTTGAACAGACAGAAGAAAGAATTAGTGATATGGAAGCAGTAGATTGGAAATCAAACAGATAGTAGAACCAATAGATAAAAAGAAAAAAAATCCAGCAGGGCCTTAGGGATATAACTGACAACACAAAATGCAAAAACATATGCATTATAGGCATCCCAGAAGGAGAAGAGTTGGGAAAGGGAACAGAAGGAGTGTTGAAGAAAATAATGGCCGAAAATTTCCCAACCATATTGAGGGAGATGGATGTACATGTTCAGGAAACACAGTAAAACCCAATCAGTATAAATCCCTACAGGCCTGCTCCAAGACATAATTATCAAAATTTCCAATACTCAAGGCAGCAAGAGAAAAGAGAACCATCACATACAAAGGAAACACTATAAGATTAAGTGCTGATTTCTCAGCTGAAACCATGGAGGCAAGAATACAGTTGTATGACATAGATAAGGTACTAAAAGAAAAAAATTCCAGCCACGAATTCTCTATCCAGAAAAGCTGGAATTCAAAAATTATGGGGAGTTCAAAATATTCACAGATAAACAGAAATTAAGAGAATACATCAATAAGAAACCTGCACTTCAAGAAATACTAAAGGAATTTTTACAGGTTGAAAGGAAAAAAGAGGGGAGACAGAGTTCAAGGAGAGTGTAAGAAAAACTGAAAACACAAAAAGAGAAATAAGAATAGCATATAACATACACAAACCCAAAGAAAACATGGCTGATGTAAGAAATTCTTCAAGAATAATACCACTGAATGTTAATGGATTAAACTCACCAGTCAAGAGACCCTGACTGTCAGAATGGATAAGGAGATATGTCCCATCTTTATGTTGCCTACAAGAAACCCATCTTAGACCCAGAAATTAAAGGAAGCTGAAAGTGAATGGCTGGAAAACAATTTTACAAGCAAGCAATAACCAAAATAGGGCAGGAGTAGCTATACTAATATCAGGCAAAATAGACTTTAAATGCAAAACTATTGCAAGAGACAAAGATGTACACTAGATATTAGTAAAAAGGGTAATATTCCAAGAAGAGAGCACAATCATAAATATTTATGCACCTAATCAAGACACCTCAAAATACATGAGGCAAACACTGGAAAAACTAAGTGGAAAAATAAATGCCTCAACACTTATAGTCGAGGACTTTAACACACCATTATAAACATTAAACAGAACATCTAAACAGAAAATCAATATAGAAACAAAGATTTTGAATAATATTTTAGGGGACCTAGACCTAGTAGACATATACAAAACATAAAACCCAAATACAGCAGAATATACAATCGTCTCGAGTGCACATGCATCATACTCCAAGATAGACAACATGCTAGGCCACATAACAACTCTCAATGTATTCAGAAAGATTGAGATTATACAAAATAATTTCTCTGACCCCAATGAAATGAAATTAGAAATCACAAATGGCCAGAGAACCAGATTAGGCACAAAAATACGGCAGGTAAAAAACACACTCTTAGACAAACAATGGGTCAAGGAGGAAATCTCAAAAGAAATCAGTAACTATCTCGAATCGAATGAACATGACAACACAGTATATTAAAACTTATGGGATGCAGCCAAAGCTGTATTAAGAGGGAAATTCATTGCCCAAAATGCATATATTAAAAAAGAAAAAAGAGCTAAAATTGAAGACCTAATTCACACATGGAGGACCTGGAAAATCAACAACATAACCACAAAGGAAGTACAAAGAAAGAAATAATGAATATCAGACAGAAAGAAATGAACTAAAAAATAAGAAAGAACTTGAAAAATTAACAAAACCAAAAGCTGGTTCTTTGAGAAGATGAATAAAATTGACAAACCCATAGCCGAGTAACAAAAAAAAAAAAGATAGATGATGCAAATACACAAAATAAGGAATGAAGAAGTGGATATCACTACTGACCCCACCAAGCTAAACAGTATCATAAGAGGATACTTTGAAAAATTATATGTCAACAAGAATAATTTAGAGGAAATGGACAAATTCCTAGAAACTCACAAAGAGCCGTCATTGACAAAAGAAGAAATTGATGAACTCAACAGTCCAATTACAAGTAAAGAGATAGACTCAGTCATCAAAAACCTCTCAACTAAGAAGAGCCCAGGACCAGATGGCTTAACAGCTGAATTCTACCAAACATTCCAGAAAGAGCGAACACCAATTATGCTTAAGCTCTTCCAAAAAATAGAAGTAGAATGAACATTGCCTAACTCATTCAACAAAATACAGCACCCTTTCATGATAAAAACACTGCAAAAGATAGCAATAGAAGGAAACTTTCTGAACATGATAAAAGGTATATATGAAAAACCCAAAGCTAATACCATCTTCAATGGTGAAATCCTAAAAGCCTTCCCTCTGAGATCAGGAACAAGACAAGGATGCCAACTATCACCACTCTTATTTAACATTGTTTAGAAGTTCTTGCTCAAACACTGAGGCAAGAAAAAGATATAAAAGGCATCCAAATTGGAAAAGAAGAAGTAAAAATTTCATTATTTGCAGATGACATGATCTTATATGTATAATGCCCTGAGACATCTACATTGCAAAGTTTCTAAAATTTATAAAAGAGTTCAGTAATGTCACAGGCTATAAAACCAAAGTTTAAAAATCAGTAGCATTTCTGTACAACATTAAGGAGCAATCTGAGGAAGAAATCAAAAAAACATACCTTTTACAATAGTAACTATAAGAATCAAACACCAGGAATAAATTTATCTAAAGATGTAAAGGAATTACATTACAGAAAACGACATGACATTGTTAAAGGAAATCAAAGAAGACTTAAATAAATGGAAGAATATTCCCTGTTAATGGATAGGAAGACTAAACATCATCAACATGTCTATCCTACCCAAACTAATCTAAAGATTTAATACAATCCCAAGAAAAATCAACACTGTATTTTTTAAGGAATTGGAAAACATAACTACAAATTTCTTTGGATGGGTAAGAGGCCCTGACTCACCAAAGACATTTAGAAAAAGAAAAATGAAGTTGGCGGTATCACACTACTTGACTTTAAAACATACTGCAAAGCTACAGTGGTCAAAGCCACATGGTATTGGCACAAAGATAGACATATTGACCAATGGAACTGAATTGAGAGTTCTGATATAAATCCTTGCATACACAGTCATCTGATATTCGACAAGGCCAACAAAGACACTCAGTTGGGATAGAATGACCTCTTCAACAAGTGGTGCTTGGAGAACTGTATATCCACACCCAAAAGAAAGTGAGAGGAACAACTTCTCACACCTTTTATGAAAATCAACTCAAGATGGATCAAAGGTCTAAATATAAGTGCCAAGACCATAAAAACCTTGGAAGGTAATGTAGGGAAGCATCTACAGGACCTTGTAATAGGAAATGGTTTCATGAACTTCATACCAAAAGCAAGAGCAGAAAAAGAAAAATAAATAAATGGGATCTCCTCAACTTAAAAACGTTTGCCCTTCAAAGGACGTTATCAAGAAAATAAAAAGGCAGCCTACCTAATAGGAGAAAATATTTGGCAGCCATGTATCTGATAGGAGCCTAATATCCTGCATATAAAAAGAAATCCTACAACTTGAAAATAAAAAGACTAACAACACATTTAAAAAATGGTCAAGTGACCTGAAAAGACATGTCTCCAAGGAAGAAATTCAAAAAGCTAAAAAGCACATGAAAAAAATTTTAGACATTTCTAGCTATTAAAGAAATGCTAAACAAAACTTCATTGAGATACTATCTTACACCCATTAGAATGGTAGCTATTTAAAAAAGAGTAGACTATAAGAGTTGGAGAGGATGTGGAGGAATGGGAACTCTCATCCACTGCTGGTGGGATTGTGGAATGGTCCAGCCACTGTGGAGGACTGTTTGGCGGTTCCTCAAAGAACTATATATAGATCTCCCATATGATCCAGTGATTCCACCTTTGGGTATATACCCAGAAGAAATGAAAGCAAAGACACAAAGAGATATATGCACACTAATGTTCCTAACACCATTGTTCACAATTGCCAAAAGTTGGAATCAACCCAGGTGTCTATCTACAGATGAAAGGATAAACAAAAGGTGCTACATATATACAATGGAATATTACTCAGCTGTAAGAGGGAATAAAGTGCTAACACACAGGAGAACATGGGTGAATTTTGAATACCTTATGTTGAGTGAAGCAAGCCAGGCATTGAAGGATGAACAGTATATGACCTCCTGATATGAATTAAGGAAATTTATCTATCTCTGAGAACTATTGTCTGAAAGATAGGTGTACAAAAATGAGAAAGAGAAGAGAAAGTTGTGAGCCATTGCCCATATGGACGTAACCTATGGCAAAGTGTTAGGGTGTAGTTATGTATTGAAGCATTAGGACAGGAGGGTAGTGTTAATTGGGTTCGGTGCTGAAGGGTTGACAGGTGGGTAGATTGGGAAGGATGGGTGAGAATAGCTAGGATACTGAGGGGAGAGCAGAAATAGACAGGTGGGCATCTCTTAAGAACAAGGGTGGTTCCTAATAGTGGAGGGAAAAAACAGTGTGTACTGACCTCTTGTTGCATGTAACTATGAATCTTGTCATTCAGTGATTCAAACCAGGGTCTTCATGGGTCCTGGTAGGTTGGGGAGGGAGCAACAGAAGAGATCAAACAATGGGAATTTAGTGGTCAGTGGAAATGATTTTCATTATCTTATAGTGATGGACCCAGGACATGGTTAATATCATCAAAATTTATAAAAGTATATGATCTAAAATGTAAACCATACTGTAAACCATTGACAATGTTTAGTAGCTATGTTTTACACATACAAAAAGGTTTGAATATGAGGTGAGGAAAGGGGGAGGAGGTTCAGAATATGACAATGTTTTGTATTTGTTGTGTGACTTTGCTGTGACCAAACTCTTCTTTGAAAATTAAATGAAAAATAGTGAGACACTAGGGAGTGAGAAGGGGAAGGTGCCATGCTACAGACTGGATACCAGATATTGCAGTAATAAAAGACCAAATGCCAAAAAAAAAAAAACCTTTTAATTCTTTTTCTCATTTTTTGAATAATCCAATCTTTTAATTTCATTATATTTTTTGTTCTTTTTATAAGTTTTCATGTATTTTAACTCTTACATTTAAACATCATTATTATTTCATTTTCCTATTAATTGTATTTGGCTATTGTATTGGCTTTATCTTTAAAGAAGCTTTAGATCACAGAAGGGTTACAACTGGGGTGGGAGAGGATGATTTTTGTGTGTTGTCAGGGATTGGCGATGCATGGGAGGAAATTTACCTGAACATACATCAAAGGTATATAAAATTGTTCAAATGCTCTCAGGGCATAGTCACAGTGGGTAGAGAACCTCTCAGTAAATGAAAGAATACTGAATTCCCATCCTGGAGAGTGCTGCAATATTTTCCAAGGGAGTAGCAACTCTCTCCCCAGTGCAGGGGCAGTGTCTGGCAAAGGAGGATGATGCATGATGGGCTCTTGTTATTGGTGACTAGTCTTATGAGTCTTTGCTCTTGAAATTGAAACTTAGCCTATTCTTACGGGGTGCCTAAGAGTTGCCTCCTGATAGCCTCCTTGTTGCTCTAATGTGGCCTCTTTTCTCAACCAAACTCAGCATATGAATGCATTACATTCCTCCCAGTGTGGTACATGACTCCCAGGGATGAGCCTCCCTGGCAGCGATGGATTATTAACAAGAGCAACAGGCAGTACAACTGGAAAAAGACGTCGACTAAAAGGGGGGTTAAGGTAAAGACAAATGAATTCATATGGCTAAGAAACTTCAAAATGAGTCAGGCTGTCATTCGAGGTAACACTTATGCACATCTCAATAGGACCTCATATGCTTTCAATGTGGATTCACCCCAAGCAGAGGGGCTCCTGAGGGCTCTGGAGGCAACCTGGTCCTATATCAGGGCAGAGAGCCCCAGACTATTGGGCCTTATCAGTAGGACCTACTTTGGAATTCTTGCTCCAGACAGTGACATATTTGAACCCAAATATCTCTTTTCTGCACATGGTCCATCTGTCCCTTCTATTCAAACCTTTATGTGTTTCCAGAGTTTGCAGGTGTACTTTCAGATACTGGAGCCTTTGGACTGTCCATATGTCAGCTGTGCCCAGAATCTTGGTGGAACTCCAACTCCTACTCTACAGCTCATTGGACTTTCCCTGGACACCTGGTGGGGAAATGATGATGGACAACAGCCATCCCACAGAATGGAGAGAGTCTGCAGCTACAGGCAAGATAATCCCATCTATCTTATCCATGAGATATAAGCCCCTTCTTACTTGGAGGTGGAGTGGATGTAACCATTTCAGACTCCTCACAAATGGGGGAAGAGGTATGGACTAAATTGGACTTACAGGTATTCTGTTATATACACATTGTGATTCATGCAATGGAAGTAATTAAAACATTAATGTGGAGCCAGAGGCCACCGGACACTTTAGGGGCTTTTTTGGGACTATGGAATTATCCTGAGTGGCATTGCAATGACAGATATAGGCCATTTCCTATCATCATATAACATGTAGACCTGTGTGGGATAGAGTGTGGTCTACAATGTAAACTATGGTGCATGCTTAGTGGTAAAGCACCAAGATGTGTATATCTATTGCATGTGATGTGTCACACTAATGAGAGATGTTTATGTGGGAGTTTGTGAGGAGTGAGAGGTGTGGCATATGGGAATCCCTACAATTTTTGTGTACCATTTATGTAATTTAAGTATCTTTTTAAAAAATAAAAAAAAATATTTAAAAAAATGTTAGGATCAGAGAAAAGGAGAGATATGAAGAAAATAATAATAATAATACATAAAAGGCAGGTGAGGAACCATGCAACATCTAGGAAACCAAGGAGTACATGCAAAAAATATACAAAGGAAGAAAAATAAATGGAGGTGATATAGAAAAAAATAAAACAAGAAACAAAATTGAGAGGAAAAATACAATGAAGCGAAATGCTGTGTAGATGAGAAAAGAATATAAGGAAAGCAGAAAAAAAGGAAAGAGATAGCAAAAGAGAAAATGAAGACCAAATAAGAAGTGGTCGAATGGAAGAAAACAAAAGTGAAAAGACAGAAAAATGAAAGAAAGAAGAGAAATAAACTCTGTTGAAAAAATAAATAAAAAGAAAAAATGGAAAAAAAGAAAGGGAAAGCAAACAAGAAACAAAATAGCAACAAAGAAGCACCCCAGGAAAAACAGTTTTCCCTCTTAGGTCCCAAGAGAACTTCTCAGGTTGATGATGTTAATCAATTAATCACTCTGAAACCTGTCCTCTGCAGATGATGTGCCCAATTTTAGTGAATAAAATAATGGAAAAAGAAAGAAAAAATAATCCAAAAAATGTAAAACAAAACAAAACATTAGAAACTCAGTCTGTAAGTAAACTTATAAGGTTCTAATTGTTTGCCTTATCTCTTCCTGGATCCCGTCTCTTATTAGGTACTGAGACTCAAACCAGGAACCTTGAACATGCAAGGCAGGAATTCACCCGCTGCACTACAGCAGCTCTGTATGCTAAATAGGCCTTTGAAAGTGTATTGGGCTCTTTCTGCCCCCATTGGTTAGGCTAATTAGTTGCCTGTCTCCACTCCCTCCCTGAACAAGTTCCTCTCTCCCTGGATGGATGTGTATGATAGCCTGCCTGAGCAGATTTCCCCTTCCCTTCTCCCCAGTGCCACCTCAGTGCTGGCTGTTATCATGCCTGAGATTCAAAGGGGGCTCAGGTGTCCAAACCCATGGAAAAGAAACCACACTCAACCTTTCCCTTAAAACCTCTTTCTCCAGGTTATACTCCCTCCAACTGAGCTGGCTGATGAGAGCCAGAGTGTCTATGGAGGGTATTTGCCTTGAAGGTGGGTCTTAGCCCCACACTGTTACCTGCCACAGTGGCAAGTAACTCATGGTTTTCCTTTGGCCTCTCTATCTCTTTGTCCAACTCCCTCCAGATTGATGCACTAAAGTCTCCTGCTCTGTGGATTCACAAAACAGCTCACTTAGGTAGGATGTTGTTCCTTCTCTGCCATTTTTTTTTGCAAAAGAGCTGGGCAGTACTTACCTACATTGATGCTATTTTCCCAGAACTCTAACCTATCCTTTTGTGGTCACTACATCCAGGAACAATAAATAACACTTGTGAACAAAACAATAATCAACCACTAAAAATTTTTGTTATCTGGTATGAATAATTTTATAGTCGCTCTTGATTTCATACAATCAAATTTAAAGAGGAATTGAGATCCTTTGTTGTTTAGTCTACAAAACATTTTGGAAAATATGTAGGCTAAATAGCTATCTTAAGTTAATTTCTTTATTTTAACTAGCAATTATGAAATGTGACAAATTCATTGTATTGGATTATTAAAGATACTGCTCATATGTTCTCTTTTTATCTCTGAATAGATTTATTTCATGCATGGAAATGAAATGATTATCTAGGACCATAAAATCCAGTTCTCCACTCCAGCATCAGAGGTAAAACTTGGTAAGATTTACATGATTTAAAGCAGAAAAATTCCAATGTTTACTACAGCACAATGTTAAAAATAATAATTGTAATTTGAAAAGGAAACATAATACTTTAATTGGTGTCATCAATATGGTGAGATAACGCATTCCCTGAAAAAGTTTCCCAAGGAATTTATGGAATAAAATACAAATTTCACTTGCATAGAAGAAAGGAGGATGTTGGAAACTGGACTGAATTCACAAGGGCTGAATGGAATAGACAGAAAAATTTCAGGTAAGAGAAATCCAACCAAGAAAACTTGTCAGTTCCCCTTCTTCTCCCCCTCACTTGGTCCCCATGTAGTTTATGATTCACAGCCTGGCTCCCTCTGAATATAGACAGATATGAAAACCCATTCATGGCAGCAGAACTCCATGCATATCCATGCAAAGAGACCTATGACCATTTAGACCCAGTGAAGAAAACAAGCCACTGAAGTGTGCTACGTATAAAAGACTCCCCAAGGGAAAAAAAAGAAAGACCACAATAGAAAGGCTGGTAGGTAGTATTTTAAAATCACTGGGTACATTTTAAATCAGCTAGACCACCTAAAGGTAAAATGAGCATTTCTGAAGTGAATCACTTTTCTAGATTAGCCGTATCTGGAACCCTGGTATGAGATTCTAGATTGGGGAAGTAATCAGAGGCAGGAAAGACTCACAGAAAAAAAAATGGGAGGTTAAACTGAACTATTATAAGATACATGGGTCATAGAATCAAAAAGGTAAAGGAAAAAGGGCAATCAGTTAGTGAAAGTATTTAAACAATTCATAGAAGCTGGCAAGAAAAGTCTGCACAAAAAACATGCAGAACAGATCAAGATACTTTAAGAATGAACAGAGGCAAGTTAGCTCTTTCTTGGAAGTAAAGCATTTGCACAAAAACTGTAATCTCAAAAATTGAGGTCTTGGAAAGATCCAGAAAAGAATCTGATTAAAAAGAGCTGAGAAAATCAGAAGAGATAAAGCAAGAACTATTCTAAAGATCTAGAATATGTTAGAACAAGTGTCAAAGAAGAGCCTTAAAACAAAGTCAGTCAATGTTAAAACACTAAACAATAGGGACAGACAGAAATTCAGAATAAACTTATCAAGATAAACAGATGTGTAGACATCAGCCAAAAATTTACAAGCCATCCAATAAAACAGGGAAATATGTCTCAGTCAGGAAAATAAATTAAAACTTCAGAGAGACTCAGGAGCTATAACAACCAATCAATGATCTTCAAACAAATCTCCTAAATCAATAGTAAGAGATGAAGGAAAATAATCATAAAGACATAAGTGATATTAATAAGACAATGCATGAGCATAAAGAAGAATTTGAAAATATAAAAAGAAACACATAACCAAAATTATGGGGATGAAAAGCACAGTAGTAGAAATACAAAACACACTAAAGTCTTATAATAACAGATTTGAACACACGGAAGAAAAATCAATGACCTAGAAGAAAGGAAAATCAAACTCATACAGCCGGAAGAACAGATAAAGATAAAATAGAAAAAACTGAGTAGTTTCTAAGGGACTTGAGTGAAATCAGGAAGTTCACAAAGATATATGGGTTTCTCAGAAGTAGAAAAGAAGGGAAAAAAGTGAGGAAGAAACATGAAAAATTTGACAAAAATTTCCCAATTCTTTTGAAAAACATAAATATATATGTATGGGAAGTACAGACTACTCCAAACATAATAAATCTTAATACACCTAGTGTGAATTACATCATAAACAGAATGTCAAATGAAAAACATAGAGAATTTTGAAAGTAGAAAGAGGAAAATAATTCATCACATTCCAGGGTTGTACAATAAGACATGCTGGTTTTATCATCAGATAAATGCTGGTTTCTCATCAGAAACCATGTAAGTGAGAATACAGTGGTATAAAGTATTTAACATAGTGAAAGAGAAAAACTGCTAGGCAAAAATGTGTTATCTTGCAAAACTGTCCTTCAAAATGAGGGAGAGATAAATTATTCACAGATAAACAGAAATAGAAGGAATAGGTCTTGTAAGACTTGGCCTAAAAGAATTACAAAAAGTAAATCTGTAGGTAGATAGGAAAATATAGGAGAAAGTGGTTTGCAGAAATGGGAAATGAATATCATCAGTAAGGGTAACTAAAAGGGTAAATGCAAAGCCCAATAGTATTGTATACTCATTATTTAACTCTCCTCTTTAATTCAATTAATACTAAGAATACAATTGAACAGGAAAAAGATATATTTCCTCATAATATATGTGAAAAATATAAAGTAGTAAAGTGAGAAAAAAACCAACATAAACAGGGAAACAGCGTGATGCGGGAGAAAACATTTATGCTAGTGAAACTAAGTTTATATCTTTTCAAATTAGTGAAGTTATAGATGTAGTTTGTGTAATATCAACCCTAATGTAGCCACAAGGATAGTATTTTAAAAATATACACACCAAAAATACAAAAGGGATCAGTCAGATACAGCACAATAATAAACTATACAGAAAAAGAGGAAGCAATAAACTGAAAGAAACAAAAAAATATGACACATAAAACCAAAGGACTATATAGTTGAAGTAAATAATGGCTTAACAGTAATAACACTGAATGTTAATGAAATAAACTTAGTCATAAGACAAAGGTCGAACGTCTTCATATGACTTAGAGGCATGCCCCTACCAATGCATACCCCCATCACTGACCCCAGACACTGGCACCTTGATCTGCCCCTGCCATTGTTGTGACCCTTCTGTGATCCAAAACTTCTTTAAAAACGAATCCAACAAAATAACCCAATGAAATTAATAAAAAACACAAATAATAATTTTCAAAATAACCAATAAAATACAAAAAACTAAAAATTTTGAAATAATAAAAAATAGACATTGTGTCTTGCAACACTGTAAGTTCTGTTGTCTTGTATGTACAGTGATATGTTCTTCCATATATTCCCCAAGTGTCTTACTGTTTTCATTTTATCTTCAAAGAAGCTTTAGGGTACAGAAAAATCACATAGAGAATATAGGGGATTACCGTATACCCAATAACCATCCCATTTTCGCCTCTCCCCTATTAATAACATTTTACAAATGGATGGTACATTTGTTACAATTGAAGTACAAATATTTAAACATTCCTACAAACCATGATCAATGGTTTACATTATGGTTTACATTTTAGATCATAAACTTTTATAGGTTTTGATGACATTTGAAGTGGCTTATATCCATTATTGCAAGATGATGCTGAACCGTTCTTATGCCCTAAAAACACCCTACCTTTCTAACCATCAGCCCAATGGGATCTAGGATCCTCTCAATTAGAAGTAGAGTGAGCATCATCATCCCCAAATCCTCAAGATGGAGAATGAGCAATGGATTAAACTAGACATATTATTATTCTCCTATTGAAGTATTATTCTAGCAATGGAAGAACTTTTATCTTTGAGGTAAATGCAGTGGCCACCAGAGGTTCTGAGTGCTGGGGGACAGAAGAATAGGTATAATATTTATAGCTGTAAACACTTACATTAAACTTAATGTAATTAAATTTACATTAAATTTAAATTTATAGCCCTAAACTCTTACATTAAAAAAGAAGAAAGAACTAAAATGAAAGACCTAACTACACACCTGGAAGAAATAGAAAAATAACAGCAAACTATGTCCCAATGAAGACCGAGGGAAAGAAACAGAGGGAAAGAAATAGCAAAGATTAGAGAAGAAATAAATGAAATTGAGAAAAATAAACAATAAACTTCACAATTTAAATTTGGCTCTTTCAAAAGAGCAATTTCATTGACAAACTGTCAGCTAGATTGTTAAAGAGAAAGAGAAGACTAAAATAAATACAATTCAGAATTAGAGGGTGAACATCACTACTGGACACAAAGAATTAAAATTGATCGTAAGAGAAAACTATGAACAAATCTATGCCAACAAATTAGACAATTACATTAAAAGGGCTTATTCGTATAAGCAACTAAAAACTAACATAGACTCTAAAATAAATAGAAAATTCAACAGACCAATTACAAGTAAAGATATTGACATAAAAAACTTCTCAAAAAGAAAAACCCAGGACCACATGGCTTTGAAGTTGAATTCTATGAATCGCTCCAAGGATAATTAATATGAATCCTGCTTAAACTCCTCAAAAAAATTGAGGGGGAGGGAACACTACCTAACTCATTCTTTGAGGCCAATATCACCACAATATCAAAACCAGATATGGTTACGAAAGAAAAGAAAATTACAGAACAATTTCGCTTAAGTATATGTTATAAAAATCCTTGACAAAATATTTGCAAATTGAATCCAAAATCTTATCCAAATAATTAGACATTCTGATCAATTGGCTTTTGTCCCCAGGTATACAAGGGTGTTCAACATAAGAAAATGAATTAACGTAATACATCACTTCAACTATAAGAAGAGGAAAACACATAATCATCTCAATTGAGAGAGAAATATAATGTTCTAAATTTTTACTTTATTGAAATGTATCATTCCTATATGTATATAAATAAACAATAAGTGTATAGTAAATGTTGTGAACTTACAAAATAAACATGCATAATATATCATTCAGATATCCCATGTATCACCCCTCCACCAACACCCTGCATTGCTGTGAAACATTTGTTACAAAAATGCAAAAGTATCATAAAATATCACTTGTAATTATAGTCTGTATCTTACATTTGATGTATTTTTCTCCCAACACATCCTATTGGACTGGCTTCTTTCCACCAAGATCAGAAATATAATTCAACTCAATTCAGTATACTTTCCTGTAAAACCCTTTAGAAAAATAAGAATAGAAGGAAACTCCCTCAACATGATAAAATTCATGTATGAAGAATCCACAGCTAACATCATGTTCAAAGGTGAAAGACTGTAAACTTTCCCTCTAAGATCTGAAAAATGTTAAGAATTCCCACTGTATATTCATCATTGTATTAGAGATTCTAGTCCAAACAATTAGGCAAGAAAAAGAAATAAAAGGCATACAAATTGGAAAGGAAGAAGTAATGTTCTTTCTATCATTACATCATGATCCTACATGAATCAAGTCCTAAAATATTGCAAATAAACTAATAGAGCAAAATAGTGGGGTACAAGATCAACACACAAAAATCAATAGTATTTCTTAACATGAGTAATGGGCAAGTTGAAGTGGAAAACAAGAAAAACATTCTTTGTACAATAGCAACTAAAAGAATAAAATATATATCAATAGATTTAACCAAGGATGTAAACAACTTGGAAAAAGAAAATTACAAACATTGTAAAAGAAATAAAATAATATCTAAATAAATGTAAAGATATCCTATGTTCATGGATTGGAGGACAAAGCATCATTAAGATATAATTTCTACCCAATATGCCTTACAGTTTCAATTAAAATTCAAAAAATATTATGTAACACAGAATTCCAATGTCTGGAATGCAAAAATGGAAAAGCCAAATTTAAAATTTATTGGAAGGATATGGGGTCTTGAATAGTCAGAAACATCTTGAAAAAGAACAAATTTGGAAGACTCACACCTCCTGACTATAAAGCACATTACAAATCTGCAATGGTCAAAACAGCATGGTACCAGTGCAAGGACATATGTATCTACAAATGGAGTCAAATTAAGAGTCCTGAAATAGACCCTCACACCTATGGCCAACAGATTTTTGACAAGGCTGCCAAGTCTACTTAACAGGGAAAAATATCTTCTTTAACAAATGGTGGTGGGAGAAGTGGTTATGAGTATACGAGAGAATGAAATAAGACTCCTGTCTGGAACCATACAAAAATGAATTCAAATTGATCAATGTCCTAAATTTAAGAGCCAATACTGCAAAACTCCCAAAAGAAAATGTTAGGAAGCATCTTCAAGATCTTGTGTTTAGCAATGGTTTCTTAGGGTTTACTCATAAAGAACAAGCAACAAAAGAAAAAAAGTAGATAAATGGGACCTCATCAAAATTAAAAACTTTTGTGCATCAAAGGACATTGTCATGAAAGTGAAAAGAGAACAGTCTCAATGGGAGAATGATTTTTGGAAACCACATACCATTTAGGGTTTATTATCAATAATATATAATGAAATCCTACAACTTAACAATAAAAAGATAACCAATCCACTTAAAGATGGGTAAATACATCAATAGACATTTCTCCAATGTTGATACACAAATGACTAAAAAACTAATAGATTGATGCTCAATCTCACTATCTCTTAAGGGAATGCAAATCAAAACCACAATGAGATATCATGTTAAACCCAGTAGAATGGCTACAATTAATTTAAAAAACAGAAACGTGTAAGTGTTGGAGAGGATGTGGAGAAATAGTATAACTCATTCATTATTCCTGGGAAAGTAAAATTTGCAGCCACTGTGTAAGACAGTTTGGCAGTTCTTCATGAAGCTAAGAATACCATGTGACCCAGCAATCCCCAATTATGTATACACCTAGAAGAATTGAAAGTAGGGACTCAAACAGATGTTTACAAACCAATGTTAATAGCACCATTATTCATAATTGCCAAATAATGGAGCCAATCCATGTCCATCAACAGATGAATAGTTAAACAAATTGTGGCATATACATGTGATTGAATATTTCACTTGTAGAAAGGAATGAAGTCCTGATGCATGCATCAACATGGATGGATCATAAGCACATTATTAGTGAAATAAGTGAGTAACAAAAGGAAAAATATTGTATGACCTCATTGATACGAACTAATTATCATAAACAAGCTCAAATAATTAGAATTTATAATATAGTATTCCAAGTGATAGTTTGCTGTAGAAAAAAATGTTCTTCTGCTTAATTTGTGCAGAATGTATAATTAAGTTAATTGTTAAACGTTTGGAAATGGATGATGGTGATGGTATCACATTATTATGAATGTAAATTAGTGCTAAATTATGTATATAAATGTGGATGAAAGGGGATGTTTTGAATTGTGTATGTTGCTGGAATGAAAGAAGATAAATCACAGGACTATATAAAACAGTAAACCATCTTTTGGACAGTGGACTGGTATTAATAGTATAAGTAGAAGGATGTTATTTAATGTTTTATAGTAAATGTACAACAGGACCACAAGGTATTAATAATAGGGTGGCAAATGGGAAAATACACATTATGTAAATTATGTACTATTGTTAGTATTTAATATTCTCTCAACAGTAACACCACACAAATGCAAAGTATCAACAATAGTAGAATATATGGGAATGTTTTTTTAAATGAATTTTCTGTATATCCACATCTTCTCTCACTTAAAAATAACAATACTTAAAATATCATTATGCTAAGTGATAGACACCAGGCACAAAGTACCACATATTGTATGATTTTATTTATATGACTTTTAGATGTAAATAAATCAATAGAGATAGAAATCAATTAGTGGTTATATAGGTCTGGGGAAGATAGAGGGATTGAAATGTGACCGTTAAACAGCATGAAATTTTTCTTTTTGGAATAATGCAAATATTCCAAAATTTATTGTGGTGAAGAAAGCACACCCCTGATTATACAAAAAATGATTGAGTGCCAGCTTCCCATATACGAGGTTTGTGGTTCAATCCTTGGCCCTGGTAAAACACACACAAAAAAATGCTCAGAAAGCTTTGGTGAAATGCGTACAATTACATAAATGTACACGCAAATATCAATGGTGATGCATATTTCAAAATTAAAAATACAATGGTATATTCTTTATATAGAGAGACATTGTGCTGTACAGATACATAGAACATATTATACATATAAATATATGTACATAATTCATTATATATTGCTTACATATGCATATATACTACCTGTACACATATTCTTGTTTATTTTTAATGTGCTGCCTGATAGTAAATAAACTGATAGTCACACAAATAATACGTACAATGTTTCTCTTTATTCCAGTTTCTCATTTGTATGTTTGACGATAAAAACAAAACTATACATTATGGAACAGTTCACAGTCCTCATAATACCAATCCAAAAAAACTCATCATATTGTGAAACATTTAGTGATTCCCATGTACCTGACACTGTGCCACAAGTATTTCCATTAATCAATTCACTTTTATATTCACAAATGTCTGTAACGTGTATGTTCTTATATTTCACATTTTATGGATTAAAAACAAAGGATATTAAAATTAAGTAAAATATACGAAGTCACTAATAAGTGGTCAAGCCAGGAAGGAAACTCACTCACTCTGGATCCAAGGCAGCATCTGTTCTCACTGGGATTTCACCATTGCAATTTTCCATTTCTCAGATTGATTTAATGGGAGCTGGTAAATGAAGGTTTATGTGACTGTTTACTATTTTTGTTTGTGGGTTTCCAAGGGAAGTCGATTTAATTAATTTGGGCATTTGAAGGACAATGGGATAATTGGTCTTGTTCTACCTAAAGAAATACAGGGGCAGACAAGTGACATTTTCTCTGCATTTTCTCAGTGCAGTAGAATTGTAAATTGGCCCAAACTGCAGTGGTTGAGAAATTCTTGCTGTATTTAACCTCCTTTGTTCATTGGTAAGATATGTCCCTGACAGCAAAGGAAGATGAATCTCTCTGGATATATTTCTGTGCAACACTTTCTTTTACATAAGTAGATATCTGGTGAAATCTTGAAGAAAAATATAAATGGTAAGTTAGTTTATATCTAGGATTAACGTGGAAGCAAAAAAAATCTTATTGTATTTAACCTTCTTAGTTTACTGCTAATGTATGGCCTTGAGTGGAAAGAAAGATGAATTTCTCTGGAAACTTTGCTGTGCATCAATTCCTATTACAGAAAAAGATTTCTGTTGATATTCTTGGGGAAAAATATGAGAGGTAAGATAGTCAATAAATAGTATTTCGGAAAATAGGCTTTAGTTTTGAGCTAAAAATTACAATTATATAATAGGCATAATGGTTATGTTATTCTTGAGTAGTTAATTCATTCAACATTATCAGCCTTGCATTTGCAGCATTGTTAAAAGTAACATTATCTAATAAGCAGTTCTAATCTTTTAGTTAGGATAAACATAACTGAAATTGAAAAGCTTTTAAACGCCAAGTTTTTCTATTTACATATGGGTTTCATGCCATATATACTTCAAGGATTATTCAATAACAAGAGAAAATATATTGTCTCGAACAATAACTGAAGTTCAATAATATACAGTCAACATAATCATTGAATAACTTTAAAAGAAACAATTATACAGATTATTAATTTTTCAAAAATTTGTTTCATCTCTTTAGATTCAAATTAAAAATAATTTTAAAAGCTTTAAATTGAAGAATTTTATTTCCTAAATTAAAAAAAATTGATGTATTTACATGGGAAAAATTACATGTTAGGCAAAAGAGATCCTTCACTCCTATGAGTGTTAACCATAAATGAATGGATATTTGATAGATCTGGCATAGAACTAAAACAGTACAAGTTATCTAGTTGAGATAAAGATGGATAGCCCTTTTAGTGCTTAATATTCTAAGATCCTACTAGGTTCTTCAAACAAATGTGCTGACTCTTCAGATTAAATATACTTTATTTTTAAACATATTAAAAAAATCTACTTATGTAGATACGTATTGATGAGAAAATAATTTTTTTCACCAATTTATGATCAGTATATGAAATATAATTTATAGAAATCACTTGTATTAGATAACACTGAATGTTAATAACAAACCACCCTGTGTGATTATGTCTACCACTTTACCTATGAATTTGCACTTCAACTAGCAAAAGTCTCAATGGTTCTGCAGAAGCATTTTGTGGGATGGAAAACATCAAACTTTGAGATGGTTAGGATAGAGCAAAAGAGCTTTTAAATAATTATTTTATATTCCTTATATCTTACCTAGTTTTCAACTGCAGTTCTTTACCTAGATGACAACCATGCTCTGATTTAGAATGACTGACTCTATGCAATCTATATATTTTAATACTTAATAAAGCAATTATATTTAGAGACAAGAAAATTAATTCATTCTTAGGATCCAACTGTTTTATGTGTTTGTTATTCTAATTTTCCAGTTGAACCATTTTTACTCTCTCCATCCTTTACTTGAGAGTAAGCCATGCAGTTTCACAATCAATGATAGTAAACATCCAGTGCAAGAACAAATTCCAACTGAATCATGAATCCAGGGTTCTTTTTTTCCTTTAATTGTGTTAACTTAAAATAAATTAATGTAATGCAGTATTCTTTTAATCAAAATGTCATAAATGTCGAGAGGTTGATATCAATTATATGTAATTACATATTATTTCCTAGATATAGCATGACAATAGAAGGGCATGCTTCCAAACATAAGAAGTCACTATAGACTGTGACAACCAGTGACTCTGCCTATCATTTTACAAGTAAAAAGCCAGAAATTTTTATGTGCTGAATGAAATTTATTTTTGATGTTGTCTTCATAGGTGTTTTTTTTATGACCCAGTATTAGTGGAACATCTTTAACAATGTTGTATCTATTCATTAGCAAATTTACAAATATACTCACTTCATTCTTATTTCCACAAAAAAGCATATGAATCAATTCAGGTCCTTTCCATGTACCCTCTTTCAAACTAAGTTATTGCCTATTTGAACAAGGTACTCTTTTTGTTTCCCTTCACACACAGCTTGGTGCATTAAACACAGGTGAAAAAGATTATCAAACCCTCTAGTCAAATCTCATCATGAATGGCAATTTTTGTTTGTTCATTTGTTTCCAATGTTTTTGTGGTTTGTTATAGCATTAAGAGCCTTTTGAGTATGTGGAACCAAGTTACTAAATCTCACCAGTCAGGCAACTGCTTTGATACTGGGCTTTTTTGTGTCTTCTTAAGATTGTCTTATGTTTTCAGCCATCAAATTACAAAATAAAAAGTAAAGACAAAGTTACCCATCTTGATTTCAAAATAAGGAATACTTTGACAAGATCATTATTTAAGGAGCCACATTAGGTAAAATGCTGAGACAAAGGTAAAGGGATGCAAGAAATATTTAGATGAAATTATGGCCCTGTTCCTTTAACTGTTTCTTAATTATGCAATATTAATTGATCTCTCTGGAAATCAATCTTGTACTTTGAAACAAGGAATATAATCCCTTGCAGATATGTTATATAGGTAAAATAGCATATGCAAAAGAGCTAACATTCTTCACATAGGTGTATAGGGAATTATTTATGACTGCTATGCATTTATGCAGTCATGCAAATCTGGACCAGTGAAAACCAGAGAATGTCTTTAAGAATCTGAATTAAATATATCCATATAGGTAAATTAAAAGAGAAATATATAGAGAGAGACAAAGAGATTTAGAGAAAGATAGATATAGATGACAGATATAGAGGTAATTTTTAAAGATGTATGATTTTTATTTTTTGTTAAATTATTTTACATAAGCATCCAGTGACATTGCAAGAGTACTGATAATAATGAGGAAGAGAAAATTGAAAGTCACATATTATATATGTGAAGTTGGCACATTATAAAATGAAGGAGGGACCAATTAGCTGTGGGACTAAAGGTTTTTTTCTAAATTATTTAGGATAATAAATTAAGAAGAAGACAATGAGGATTTGGAGCAATCAGACCACTGGACGTGGCTTTGTTCTGCTGGAACTATTTCACCACATTCAAGCTCCCTATCTCCTCTTCACGTTTATTTTCTTGGTGTTTCTTGCTACCATTTTCGGAAATGTTGTGATGTTGATTCTCATTTGGTTGGACTCTCAACTCTCAACTGTGTACACCTATGTACTTGCTTCTCAGCCAGCTTTCCATCATGGACCTCTTGTATAGCTCTGCTATTGACCCCAAAATAGCCACTGATTTCCTGTCTGGAAAGAATACCATTTCCTTTATTAATTGTGCATTTCAGCTCATCCGCTTCACTACACTTTTTGGAGCAGACTGCCTTCTGGCAGGTCATGGCTTATGACCACTATGTGGCTATATGCCACCCTCTTCTTTACTCAGTTCTTATGTGACCTACAGTCTGTGCCTTCGTGATGGGTGGAACCTGGATGGGTGCTCTGCTCAATGCCTTCATCCATGTCATATATATTCTGAATCTCCTTTACTACAACTCCTGGGAAATTAATCATTTATTTTCTGAGATCCCAGCTCCCCTGAAACTCGTTTGTGCTGATACATCTCTTTATAAAAATGGACTTTTTTTTAATTAGTGGTTTTGTGTTGTTCTTCCTTCCAATATTTGTCTTCATGGCCTCATATGGGCATATACTCTCTGCTGCTTTGAAATTAAGAACAGATTTAGGGATGAGAAAGGCTTTGGCAAGCTGTTTCTCCCATATGATTGTGGTGTCCCTCTTCTATGAGATAGCCATTATCAAGTACTTTCTGCCCAAAACCTACCATACCACTGACCTGGATGAAGTAATTTCTGTCTTCTGCACTATTGTCACCCCCATGCTCAACCCCCTCATCTACATTCTTAGAAACACAGAGGTTGGTGGAAAACTCAGGAAAATTCTGAGAAGGTAAACTTCCTAAAAAATATTCATATATCTATAGAATAAGACATGAGAGCATAGACCTCATATACAGAGCAAGATTACTGTAAAAGAGATAGACAACATACACAACAAATTCCTTCAATGTAATTTTTTAAAGAAAATAATAAAAATTCTTTATTAAAGAAAATCAAGGAAATAAATCAAGTTTGCTCTTCCTTATTTTTCTTATCATTCTTTTCCAACCAACTGAAAAT